>KN818422.1:27011-39687 GCA_000827485.1 Amanita muscaria Koide BX008
CCATCAGGTACAGAATAAATACACGTGTAGGCGAGAGAAGGACGGCTCACGTACCATTCTCCATCCAAGGACAGATGAAAGCGGGAATATTGGTATCGTCATTGATGCAAGCGATTCCTAACAGCGGAAGAGTATTCTGATGGTTGACTTTACTCCAAAGTTCGAGCTCGCGTTGGATTCGCTTGGTGGGGATCGTTGAGTTGAGAAACGCGATTTAAAAGGTGACACTTACCTTGTACCGCTTGCTTTTCTGCGTTTCATCTCTTAGCGGTGGAAGGCTGATGACCTTCACTGCGATCGTCGGTAGCCCGATTGTTGTCAAACCAGTTGTCCATCGTCCCTTATAGATATGACCGGATCCCCCTGCGGCGATGAATTCACTACATACGATTTGGCCTGAGAGATCGACTACATCAGATGTTTGACTTTGGTCCCCGGAGGACGGGAGAGTGGGAGAGTGCGATAGGTTAGACAATTGTGTAGTGAGTGGGAATAGCGACATAACGCAAGGGACCGTGGACCAAGTCCGTGTAAGCCGTGCTTGACGGGCCAGATAAGACAGAAATGGCCATTTTTTAGATCATGACCGTGGGACTTCCATAGCGATCCAGATTGATGCAGATGGGCGCCATGTTGTAAATCAATGTTTTCAAATATATTGTACACTAGGAAAAGAGCACACCGTTGAGTGTGCTTGAGAGTTTGAGGACTATTGAGCATGAGCTCTTGAGACATCGGTGTCAACGCCGGAGAACAGATGTCAATGAGTAACTGGAAGTAGAAATGCGACAGGAAAAGGTGGTCGTACCTGATAGAAGAGACACCGAAAAGAGAATATGTCTGCTTGAGGTGTGGACTTGAACCTTTCTTTACTTTCGAAGCTTAATAGGGATCGGGGAGTTGAGTACCAGCAACGAATTGTCGGACGAAGATTCGAGTTCAAAAACACTGGCGCTGAAAAGGATAAAGCTACGGTATAGTATACCAAAAACGTGCCAACGCATTGAATCAAATTCACGATCAAGTACGACGCGCATTGAATGGAAATATTGAATAGCTTTCGCTACCCCGAGCATCTGTGAAAATCAAGTAAATGATAACTGTCCAAATAGTCTCCAGACTTACAATCTGCATTGCTGTCACGGAACTTGGGATTAATCGATATCGATGCTCTTTCGAGTTGAGTTTATATCCGAACAGATGACCTACGAAACTAGTACTATCACGTGCAGTTCGTCTCACTTGCTTGAAATTTACGACAACTGCAGGACTTCTAACCCTCAGAATACAACTTTCCACAATATTTTGTGAAAACTTGCCCTTCATACCTAGAATTGTGTTGCAGGTTAGAAAAAGAAAAAGAAACGAAAGCAATGCGTAATAATAAGCCAAGGTCAATTTTAACTCCGCCCGATTTATGAACACGATACATAGCGAACGGAGATTGAAATACACCTTGAATTTGGGATCCTTTTCGGCATCTTGCCGGGGGCCGTTTCCTTAAGACAACGACATATGAAAAGGTAGGAAGGACATACACCAATCCACATCTCAAGTTCTGGCCAATTTTTTCAGACCGAGCGGTTATAGAACCCGGGACAAGTTAGTCGAAAAGTTTGCAACTTTGTGAAAAAACTGTGATTTTCACAACTCATTAGTTTGGCATACAATTCATTGCATTTTCTATGGATGTGACGCAGGGAACGACTCATGCTTTTTAGCTGTAAACGTTTAAACTGCAATAGTGTAAGCTCCCGCGTATATTCTATTATCCAGACGAAATAGCCAATTATTACACTATCGCCATATATTCAACGAGTAACTAAACCATTTTAATTTCGATTATTACAAAAAGACACATAACACGTAGTAAAAGTCTAACAATTTCGAATCAAATCATACATTCGCTTTCTTGAAGAATTTTAAGCAGAAAGCTTCGCCCTGAGCACCTGCTTGAGAGTCTCGCCATCCTCGGCGAACTTCTTGATACCCTCGTGCAGCTTATCGAACGCCATCTGGTCCTGTAAGAGTTCCCAGCGGAACTCGGGCTCGTTGTCGACGTAGGTGACTTTTGTGATGGGCTCTGCTTTCGCAGCTGGACATTAAACTGAGTGAGGAATAGGAAAGTGACGAGGCAGGATAAAGCTCACCAAGAGTGGCATCAAGCTTCCTGGGAACGGGAGCCGTCGACTTCTTGAGCTCTTCCAAGAGTGCCGGTGCGATAGTCAAAAAGTCAACTCCGGCAAGGGCTTTGATCTCTCCCGTCTAGAACACCCAAGATCGGTTACCACGAAACGAATCTGCTTCTATGACCACTCACGTTACGGAACGATGCACCCATGACGATTGTCTTGTACCCGTGCTGCTTGTAGTAGTTGTAGATCTTCTTGACAGACTGGACACCTGGGTCTTCATCGCCTTCGTAGTTCTTTCCAGTCGATTTCTTGTACCAGTCCAGGATCTACCAAAATTGAGACGTGAGTTGAGAAACGAGATATCACGGTTAAGGACGAGCATATACATACACGACCGACGAAGGGTGAGATAAGGGTAACACCAGCCTCTGCGCAGGCAACAGCCTGGGCAAAGCCGAAGAGGAGAGTGAGGTTGCAGTGGATACCGTCGTTCTGCTCCAACTCCCTAGCGGCTTGGATACCTTCCCATGTGGAAGCGATTTTGATGAGAATACGCTCCTTCTTGATGCCAACGGATTCGTAGAGGGCAATCAATTCCTTTGCCTATTGAAGCATAGACAACGTATTTTTAGAAACGTATCACGCGAGAAACGTGAACACCCTTACCTTCTTCTTAGTGGCTTCCTTGTCAAATGACAAACGTGCATCGACTTCGGTGGATACTCGGCCCGGAATGATTTTCAATATTTCTTTTCCAAACTCGACAAGCTGACAATCCATCAGTTTTTTGGTTCGATGTAGGGCGCATATATGAGAATACTCGCCAGTCTGTCCGTAGCGTTGTTGGTTTGCGCGTCCAAGTCTCCACCTTTCTGTTTGGCGTATTTGATAGCACTATCGATGAGAGGAGCGTAGGCGGGCTTGTTGGCAGCCGCTAGGATCAAGGAAGGGTTCGTCGTTGCATCCTAATCGGTCGGTATTCAGACACTGATCTTTATCAAACCCCAACACAAATGAGATCGTACATACCTGAGGCTTGTACGCATCGATCGCTGCATCACAGAAACGCAATCAACACCACTTTCATCACGATGAAAAAAGATTCACTCACACTCGAAATCACCGGAATCAGATACGACGACGGTTCCGGTCTGTTTAAGCTGATCGAGAGAGTTCATGGTCGTTGTGAAAAAAGTCTGGAGGTTTCAAGTGAGGAAATCGGTAAAAAAGCAAAGTGAGAGGAGAGAGCGCTAACGAATTGGGGGGCCGCAGTGGATTTTTATATAAAGCGCAAAATACGAACTCGGAGTCGAACACCCTGGACTTATCATGTCAGGTCACGTGCTTGGTGATGGCGTCATAATGTGACTGACGTAAAGTGCGCCCGTGCGGGCTCCCGACGAACAGCGGGTTGTGAGTGCCTTACACAATATCTTATATGCTGACCAAAGTTGTTTCTCTGGCATTTGTAAGGTTGCGATGATCATAGGCGAATAGACAGTATCTCGGGTCATCCGTCCTCGTGAGGTCTCGATGGAGTATAGATGGGTATGCTTTGTTCAGCACATTTGGCGTAGGTTAAAATATTAATGAAGAGTGGGTGAAGGGGAGGGAGCGACTAACTTGCATGCAGAACTAGAATACAGATGAAACTAATTATAATCTTGACGTGCGAAGGGAACGAGGTTAGTCACTTTGCTCGAAATATATCACAAAGCTTTTGACTAAACGAGTCATCTTTGAGCCCTACGGCGCCCATGAGCGGCCATATCTTACCACTTGTGCACTCAGAGCGAAAAGAAACAAAAAACTTTTTTGTCAGAGGATATCAATGAGTCACTCGCTCTATATCTCCAATCTAAGGGCTTATTACACGGTACCAGCACCCAGTTGTTAGCTCAAAGGAGACGGATTTGCGTTAGCGCCGTAGGCAAAAGCGCAGTACCTACGTAGCCTTGACGAAAAAAGATACTATACCCATAATTGAAAGACGCGCAGAACGGATGCTTTCTGTCAATCATTCTATCACTGGGTTACCATTCGGAGGCTGAGGGGGCGTAAGTATCATGGAGACGACATCAAACTGTTTCGCGATTTAGGAAACCTATTAATTAGTATGTGCTCAATACGGAACCTTCAAGCTTCAAGGGCTAGAAATAGGCCGCCACAATGGTTTGCTTCACTATGGAAACTGTTGTCTGCGGCGCGCGGTCCCGAGGAAGTGGAGTAGTGAGCGCCTTTTGGGATGGATAGTTTAGATTTGGTGGAAGAGAATAGAAATATCACCTTTTGAAACGAGCAAGTCGGAACCTTCATTCACCGCCGTTCATTGTCGGTTTCATGAATATGCTTGTATTCAGTTGTTATGCAACTTGAGTCATACTCAAGATCCCGATATGAGTTAGAATAAGATTGTGGAGTCCTATCTTCGTTGATACGGGTGCGAGAGGACCGAATCCAGAAGAAGAAAAATGGAGAAAAGCCAAGTAGGAGGAACAAAACACCGAAAGGGTTCAATTTGCAATTGACTCGGTGAAAACACAAGTCAAAGATCCAACAGAGACGGAGTTGTGAGTTTCCGGTGAAAGATCTTGGTTTTGGGATAGATCGAAGTGCTTGGGGTTGCGTCTAGGCGCTTGCGTGTGATCTCGGTGACAGCGCAAGCAGGCACGTACGACCGGTCTTCGTTGTAGCGGTAGGGGGGCTAACGGTAGCCGGTGGAGCTCTCCAAGCTCGGTTGGTTGTTGGGCATTACCGGCTATAGGAAGATAAAGGTCGGTATCGGACAAGATGTGGCATGTGTTGTTCCTTGTAACGTATACGGCACAAGAACTCTCTAAACGAGGCAAGTCCAATCCAAGAGAATGGGTATATTTTCATATGCACGGAAGCCGCAAGGAGAGATGAACAACTGTACGGGACTTGATGGAATAGCCACCGCGAGCAGGGACAACCGATTTGCGAAAAATGGAGTTATGAGCGGCGAAAGGAACTGAATTGCTGTATTTGACATGTGTCTTTCTGGAAAAACGTATGATGTACTTCTTGGGTGACGTATTATCGTGCTAGGATGGGCGTCAGAGGCGGTTGTAAGTGGTGTAACATACATTGCCACAGTCGCTTCAATGTACCCCAATGCGGCAAATTGCTGTGTAAGCGCTGTTCAGATGTGTCGACGAATAGGATCCAAGCGAAATCCTCTCTTGCTCGAGCCAGAATGCGGAAAACGACGCCGGCGGAAAGGTGAAAACGGAAGGAGTATGGTTGATGGTGATTCTGTGATCTACAGTCGATGGAGATCATCTAGTCATCACGGAGGAAAGCCAGCGACGAGAGGATGCGAATTCACACGGTGCACAGCATAACGCGTTACGTCACCGCGTAACTCCACGTGTTCGACATGAACAGCAATCTCTGTAAAGGAACCGCACTGGCCGTCAGTCACGATGACAATAACTGACAATCTCTACAGCTCTACAGCCTCTGCAAACCGGGTGTTTTGATATCTAGAAATGGTCACATTCCACCGCCCTGCTAGTTTCTAATATTTTCCACCCGCAACCGAACAGTTTGCGTTATTTTCGATTTCGATCCCGTGAGTGAGATTCGCCGGTGTGTATTTCGTATTGTTTATAGACAGGCCCTTTTTGGTGAGTCGACAGTCTATTCCGTATTCGTAAAACAAGCCCAGGTAGACACGGGGGGTAGAGTCTCCCGCACCGGGGGTTTGGAGATACGGGGAACGCATGAGATTGTACCGAGGACAACTGACAACCGACAATCCCGTATTTCCTGTTTTGAGTTCCGTTTTTGATGGGTCTGATTCGAATGACTAGGGATGAGTCGGACGCTGGCAGTGGATCAATCTCAGTGTCCGAATCCAGCGTATACGATTATATGGTTATCAGTACTCGTTTAGGGGAATGTTGCCAATAACTTTTATATGTCATCAGAGTCATCAAAGTTACAGATTCGTATAGGCCGAAGCCGTATTTAAAGCCAACGGTTGTGGTGATCCCTTCCCTCATATTCTCAAGTTCTTTGACACGCGGTATCCACACTCGTGCATATTACTTGAATGCCTCGACGCGTTTCTCCTTCATATGAACATATGCAGCAGATAGTGTTGTATGACCTAAAAGGTGCCCCCACGCAGACCTGGGCTCCCAACGTATCTAGAGTCAGGCAAGTTCCTTTACATCCACCCGCTAGATAACAGCGATTAATCTGTTTTTCCAGATGCATCCTCAATTTTAAGCGACTTCCGTTCATAACTATCCCTCTCGACTTGCACGACGTCGAAAACCAAATGCGGTCAATCGGCGCACCGCCTACTTCTTACCGACAAGACCGAAAGCCAGTGTACACTCTGCCTGTTCTTGTCGACCCGAACAGAAGCACTGGAACGCACGCCAACGGCCATAGCCACGGTCATGGGAATGGATACGGTCATCCTCAGGAGAACGGATACCGTACCCCGCACATAACCATCTCCAACGTAAACCTGATTGTAGAATATCTCGAAGCAACCTATCCAGCCCGGCCAGTGTTCCCCGAAGGTTCACGAGCGATGCAGACCCTTGTCGTGCACTATATCCAGGACGTGTTCATCCAACCTCTGTTGCCGATCATGGTTCCCATGAGTCAGCCACAGTTGGGTGGTGGTGGACACAAAGGGTATCCACCCGGTGCGAATGGCGGGCCGATGATGCACCACGAGGAAGGGCAGTGGAGACAGGTCAAAGCGCAATTTGATTTTTTGGCGACGATCTTGGATAAAAATTCGTCAGACACCACTTTGACGTACGCTCAGGGAAGGGATGTCACGTACGCTGACTTGGCTCTCTGCTCAGTGTTGGCGTGGATTAAGAAAGTGGCGGGGAGGGACAGTTGGGCGCAGGTAAAGAAGTGGGGTAACGGTAGGTGGGGGAGGTTGTACGATAGATGCAAGGATTATATTGAGGAATAGAAGAAGAAGTGTCGAAAAGCGCGCGCCCCGTTTTCCCTGTTTTCCCCGTGTTCACTCGTCTCCGTTTCTTTTTTTCCTTTCTTTTTGGTTTTGTTCTTTCGTTTATAGATTACTCTACTGGTACGGACTTGACGAATAGGGATCAGTAGTCGAAGCGCTCACAAAGTCCCTGTCTTCTTGTCTGGACTAGATACATGTACTTGAATAGATATACAACTCTTTTCTCTTTTGTCGTCATCCAAAAAGGACTTTCAGGACGGGCGCTCACACCATCAGCTGAGTTTCTTTCAGCGTTAGTCTGTTTTTGTCCCGGCGCTACGATCTCGTAACAAACGAGCCGCCCAGGCAAGATCATTGGCCTTGATCGGCAGTGCTCATGCCAACTTGATCATCAAGCCATAACGCGGCTCATCTATCAAGGATCAGAAACTGCTCTGATGTTTCAGAGGGTGTGTGTGGTGGCGTTGCATTGGAGCTTCAGCCAGTGGACACTGTATCGCCATTTATGAACTAAACTGGATGTGATGCAAGTTCACTGCAAAGGTCAGATTACCCCCGGAGATAGCCTTCTATTAGATGCGCTAAACTTGTGTTTACAAGAGCCGGGCGTGAGTAAGTATGAGCGGGAGCTTTGCCGCAACTTACCACGTGTATGGTGAGATCACCATACACAAGCCCAAACACGAGCTCGAATGGTCTCCTCACCATCTACTCCGTCCTCGTCAGCAGTGACCATCCCAGTACCCGGCAAATCCATCCTCAAACGACCTCCACCTACAAATAACTCCCTCTTGTCCCGTATCACCAGGTTTCTTCCCGATGCCGGCTTTCAGAACACACCCACAAATGGCAACAATACCGGTTCCAACAATCTGCGGCAAACTGTAGACACAGCCAACGCGCTCAAACGCGCACACTTTGTCCTTCCAGAAATAGCGATTGTATACCCCATATCGTCTATGAATCCACCCTCGACTCCGACCTTGAAAGAAGAGAAGATGAATATTGAGGAGAGGGAGAAGGAAAGAAGAAGGAGAGTGTTGAGTGGTAGAAGGACTTTGTCGTCTAGCTCGTCGGGTTCGAGTTCGGGCTTGAATTCCGGTAATGGAGGACGAGGAGGAGGGGATGTTGCAAGTGGAAATGGAGGAGAAGGAGAAGGGGAGAGTTACTGGTCGATGGACAGAGTCGAGTCGTTCTACAGGGAATGTTGTGCCGGGTGCGACGAAGATCCAGACAGTGCAATAAGTGCTGCCTTCAAGGTCCGTGCTTCTAGTCTCTTCGACTCGTGTGGTTCTCAAATCCTTGAATCCCAAGAACGCAACACCCACAAACCCCCGATGTGTCGATTTATCCGGTGTACAGCTCACTTTCACGTCCGCATCCATTCTTTCAGACGTGTTCACTATCGAGTGGGGATTGAGAAAGCTTGTGTTCAAAGAGTGTGATTTGGATGAAGTCGTAAGTTCTTCCCTCCATATGATCTGCAATTTCCATCTGATGTCATGCTTTTGTTGATAGACGCTGAAGCCGATCTTGCATTCGTTGTTGATTCCCGGGAGCCTATCGTATTTGTCTATCGCATCCAATAAACGCATGAAGGCGCCGGCGTTCAGACTTATTGGGGCATATGTCGCTATGGTGCGTGCCGCTATCTTCCTTATCCTTGCCCCTCAACTCGATGCAGGCAAAAAGCCTCCAATTCCTGGACGTATCGCTAAACAGCCTAGACAAGAAATCCGTCGAATACATCGTCGCAGCTCTCCCTCCCGCTCCTGAACGAGCCTTGGTTTCTTTACGCATGGACGACTGTCAACTGCGACCAGCGGCATTGGAAACACTGTGTGAGCCACCCCCCACAACGTGTTTTCGAAAAAAAAAGATTTGTTACTCAGTACTCTTCAACAGGTCGAGCCGTTCGCACATCCTCACTACGCAACATCTCGCTACGGTACAACCGTATAAGCGCATCGGGAGCTGTCGCGCTAGCCTTGATGATTCGTGATTATCCTGACGTCTACCCGTCTTCTACACCGACATCTCCGACTGGTCCTAACTTTCCAAACGCCACTCTTTCGACTCCAAGCTCGACGACGACCACGAACAATCCAAGTACGATATCCCTGTCCTCCTTTTCGTCCTTTTCGTCCTTCTTGTCCATCTCTACGTCATCTACTCCGTCCGCTTCGCCATCGACTACGATTCCTCCTCCGGTTCCATCCGTTCCGTCCACTCCGACCACTCCTACAAACCCAACACACCCATTGAATACACCCAACCACAATACTCACCACCACCACCACCACCATCACAACAACCTAACACCTCATCCACTCACGAAATCCGGGCCCATTCTCCCACCACCCCGTCACCCAACCACAGCTACTCAACCCGTTCAAACAACATATACGCCCTACGTTCCTCGATCTAAACGCACCACCGGCACCAATGATTCCAACGCCCTACCCAACGCAATATCAAGTGGTGCTGGTGGGGGCAGCGTACCATCACAACCACAATCACCCACAATCCCGATCATAGCCTCGAGTTTGCAGGGTGGTGTAACGTCGAGATACGTTCCGTCGCAGAATGGATCGTCGTCGGTCAAGTCGGGTGTTGCTCATACCGCTGGGAGTGGTAGTGGTGGTGGAAGCGGAGGTGCGAGTGGAGGTGTGGACAATGTGATGAACCACAGACACGATGCGGGTCCTAGTGTGGCGTTGTTGGATAAAGTGAGGGCGTTGGATTCGTTGCCGCGGTTGGGTGCGTTGAGGACGTTGGATCTTAAAGGGAATGAGCTGCGCGTGGGTGTTTTCCTCTCTTTCCTTTATTTCGACGAGTATATGCTGACGATATCGTCGTGGTATGGTTGTTGAACAGAACGGAATATCGTATATCAGTCAAGTTCTCAAACGAAACCGGACACTCAAAGTTTTGAATCTGAGTGAAAACAAGTTGGACGTTCAAGCTCTAGTCCTCGTCGCTGAAGCGTTGGTGAGCTTCTCTGTCTTCTGTCTTCGTGTTTTGGATTTAAATATATATAAAAATTGACATACTTTCTCGTGATAGAAATACAACTCGTGTCTCGAGATGCTGGATCTAAGCAAAAATCCGTGCTGTGGACCAAGTTTGGACGGTGTACGTACCCCGAACATCTCTTTCTTCTTTTTTTGTTGATCCGCCATTTATAGATACAATCTCTACGAACAGCGTTCACACTCAACACCGCTCTCAAACGCCTCTTCCTCTCTGGAACGCAGATGAGCTCTGCAGGGGCGATCGCACTCGCTGAATTCTTACCCGAATCAACGTCACTGCTCCACCTCGATCTGACGAATAATGTTCTCGATATTGCGGGTGTGATGGCCCTGAGCTCAGGGTTGAAATCGAACCATGTGATGAGGTGTCTGGATTTGAATATTCCGGAGAACGATGACGAGTTTTCGAGGTAAGATTGGGCGTGGGTATTGTTGATGATTTCTGATCCGTGGGCAGGATGTGCAGAGATATTCTGAACACGTGTATTCGGAATACTGAAGAAGCAGCAGCAAGCGCACGAAAAGCACACGGCGGAGGACAAGAGAATCAAAGTGCCTCTCAACGCCAACAACAACAACAACGAGGGATTGCTGTTGTTGGGAAAGGCGTTTGGGGAATGATTGAGGAAAGCTCGCTTGCAAGGTCTATAAGACTTGCAGAGGAGAAACAGGTATGTGTATGCGCGTTATGGCTCTCTCTTTTTATATGACGGAGGACCTCATTAACGAACTCGATAGAGCGAAAATGACATCATCGCCAAGGCACGACTATGTGCGACACAACTTGAGGAATCACTCTCGTCCTTATCTGCTTCATCCCCATCCCCGTCATCGGTGGCAACACCCCAATTATCCGAACAGGCCCAAAAAGCACGAACGATACTCTTAGAGCTGACATCTGCGATTCAAGCCACCGACGATGATCGGACCAAACTCTCAGATTTGCTTGCGATCAATGACCGGCTGGTTGGGTTATTGGCTAAAGTACCTGTCGTCAAGAAGCCGATGCTGATATTGCAGGGGTTGAAAGGGCTAGGCGTGGTGTTGAAGAAAGAGGAGGAGGGTGCTGCAAAGGAGTTGAATGGGCACGCGGTGTCTTCTCCTGCTGGTGACGAAGTTTCCAGTATCACATTGCCTAGCGGGAGTACCAGCGTTATCGTTGAAGCCGCCAAGGCTGAAGAAGATGAAGAGTTAGAAGACGAAACACCAACGACTCCACGAATTGACAAAGGCAAAGCTAGAGCTGTACCAGAACCAGAAGAACCTGAAAAGATTCTTAAACCTGCGTTTTTGATAACCGAGTCGTCGGAAGACGAGGATGAGGACACGCATTATGTGACGGGTGAAGTTCTTCCAGGGTCGGTTGCCTCGCCGACGGATAGGTACGTTGGACCAATGAATTTGGGAGTTTAGTTTGATCGTTTGGTGATAGGTCTCGTATCTGGGTTGAAGAAGAAGGCGAAGTGTTCCGCAAAGGAACGGTCCTGTTAGGTCCAGAAGAGTTGGAGGGCGAGTATGACAGTGAGGATTTACGACGAGAGGTGCGGCACATGATTTTTTTCCCTATCCAGTACTCATAAATTGCAGATTCTTGAAGCTATGGTTGAACGCCCACCACCTCGCCCAATCACAGACGAGTACGGATTGGAGATAGCTCCTGTGGTGCCGGTGCAGGAGGTGGAACCAAAAGACAACAGCAGTAACAACAGCCCACCAGAACCAGCCAAGCCACCTCCGAAACCGTACATCCCTCGACGGACTCCGTCACTCAGATCCAACTCTAATCCAAGCTCTCCATTGCAAAGTCCCGTGACGCAGAGCCCGAGCACTCCTCTATAGCCTCGCAGTAGCCTCGGTGAGGGTAAAATATACCCTTCGTGCTTCTCACAAGGACAGCTACGTGTGCGCCAAATACTGACTGTCCTTTCTGCCACACTCATTCTCCATTTTTTAATGATGATCCTGTGTTGTAATGGTTGCAGTGCACGCGTGCACGGTTCATACATAGATTTTTTTTGGCTTTGACTTTTGGATCGGTGATACTAACAGATTTATTCGCTACGCCACTAGTATACAAAGATTGAAAAGAACTTATGGTATCATAATATGATTTTAACTCATCATGCGGTCATGGAACTCGAACGCATTCTAGCCGACGAAAGGGTGATAATAGGCGATTTCATGCATTGGAGGTCACGACGTTTTTGGAAAGTGAGCGGCGTTCGATGCGATGCGCTTCTATCACTTATTCCTTGTTCAATTTTAGTATTGAAGGAGTCCTCGCAGCATTCGAATTCAACGATAATGATCGCTTCTGGATGTACCCAATAGCCGACTATTCCCCAAACGACCAGCATCGGGATTACCTTTATATTGTCGTGCGATATCCGCCTCCCATATCCTACGTTCTACTTGGCAGTGCCAGAGCTAGGAGCGTTAAATGGATATCGACTTTCCATTGTGCGGTGCCTATTAATAAACCCGAGTGAGGAGAACGTCGATGGGATCCCTGAGATTCAAACTATGCTTAGTATATG
>KN818423.1:4960-24699 GCA_000827485.1 Amanita muscaria Koide BX008
GGTAGATCCGATAAGGATGGAGGGTATTGAGCAGGTCTATACACGAATGTTCAAAGTGGTTAGCGAGGACCGATATGCACAGGGGATTCAAGAGTTTGTCTCTTCTGATGGCCCTTCGATAGCTTTGTTGCTTCTACACTTCTCGAGTCAAGTTATCGATCATTGACACAACATCAGACGTGGATTCAGCGAAATTGGGGCACTTCAGGCGGCGTCATGTACGATTTGATTCAGTTAACCTACTTTACAGGACACGACGATTGGATGACTTCCATAACCACATGTATTCACGTTTTGAGCGAAGAGAACGAGAGAGAGAGAGAAAGAGAGATGTTGCAAGAGAATAATTATAACAAACGGATTGAGAATGATTGCTATTAATATCAAACCGTCGGCTGTGCAAGTTACAGTGCTAGATCAAAATCAATCAAGTCCAACACGGCGGCCTGGTGTACAAGACCTTCTCACCGACATCCAACATGTCATCCTCCTCTTCCACTGAAGCCCCCTCACAGGTGCCCGTGCTACCTCTCATAGAACCACCTTCCATGAACCATGGAAACGGTAATGGCCGCCGAGACCCATCCATGTCAACTGCACAACGGGCGTCAAATACCAGCAACCAAATCTCCCCCACCCAGAATCCCACAGGCGGTGGTGCTCATTTCCAAAACGCACACTTCACTGGAGGTGGCCACGCCTTCGGAGCCAACAGTATTGTCAACAACATTCGGTCTGGCGGTGAGCACGGCTGCCAATCTCTCATCTCAAGCCGACAAGCTCATGCACGTCTTAGATGGTCAATTTACAGAGTCTCAAAGGAATTTGGTACGACGGGGCTATACATCCCAGTCAAAGGCTAACCCGATGGGCGTAGATATGTGATTTTATAGCAAACCACGCCAACTTGCCAGACATCAATCACAATTTCAACCGAAAATTTCTGGTAGGTATTATCGGGTGACGACGCTGCAGTTATTCTCAAATATTCCACACTTAGATTCAGTCGATCAGAGATCTACCACGTGCAGAAGCTGTGTTCGATGATTATCAAACCCAGAAGAAGAGCGGACCATGCTTTGAGGGCACAAGAGTGGCACTTCTCCGAGAGATGGCAGAATGGGTCACTGGCCTAGACGAGTCTAGGATGTACGTGCTATCCGGGCTGGCTGGCATTGGGAAATCCACCGTTGCATACACCGTCGCATCACGAGCAGCTAACCTCAATCTCTTGGGAGCATCTTTCTTCTTCTCACGAGACAAGAGCGACCGCAAGAACGCGAAAAAATTCTTCACCACCATCGCATATCGACTCTGTCTCTACAACAAAACGTTTGCCGAAGCCATCGGGAATGTGCTGCAGACAGATGACGGATCTGCTGCGATAACGAAAAGTCCTCAAGAACAGCTGCAGGCTCTTATAGTGGACCCACTGCAGAGCATTGTCCAGTCACATGCTCGACCGATACTCATCGTCGTCGATGCACTGGACGAATGTGACGAAGAAGACGCGCTTTCCGTTCTGACCGGGTTGAAGCAACTTGTCCATGCCTTACCGTCATTCAAAGCGATTCTGACAACACGGCCGCAGCCGCGCCTTGATCGTTTCTTTGGCAGGCAGGATAGCCATAAAATATTCCACCTGCAAGACATCGAAGATAAAGTTGTTGACAGTGATATACGGCTTTACCTCTACCACAGGCTTTCTATCGAAAAAGTCCAAGAACGTCTTCCAACGAGTCGATGGTGTGCTAGCGATAAGGAGGTAGACGCTCTTGTTCGCGCGGCGGGAAGACTCTTCATTATTGCCTCGACAGTCGTACGGATTATTTTAGACAAGGTCGCTTCTAATCCTGCGGCTCAGTTGCAAAGGCTCCTTGACACCTTCGCTCAAGATCGCATGCCTTTCAAAGATCTCAATGAATTTTACACTGTCATACTTCGGAATGTTGTACCTGCGGACTGCGATGACAACATAGTCAATCGTTACCAATCTATTGTTGGCGCAATCATATTCGTTCAACATCCTCTTCCTATCATCACGCTAGCCCATCTTATCGGCATAGATGTGGAGGAAATACGTGCGGTGCTTGTCAACCTCCGATCTGTGATCCTTCTTGGTGACGATGATATACCATGGATCTATCACAAATCGTTTCCAGACTACATCACGGATTCGAAGCTGTGCCAGGACATCAAACTCTGCATTGACCCGATGATGCGCCAAATGCAGATCACGATCTGCTGTTTTCAGATAATGGACAAGCATCTCAAGCGCAATATTTTGGGTCTTGGAGATCCTGCTCGATTCATGAGCAACGAGGATGGCCTCAAAGCAGACGGGATAACAGATGAACAAATACAGGAGACGATCCCACGACAACTTCAGTACGCATGCGCATATTGGGTCAATCATCTCGAGGTCGCAAACATGGAAGACGAGGCTCTCATGAACGGATTGGAAAGGTTCGCATGTGAACACATGCTATATTGGCTCGAGGTTCTGAGCCTGATCGGCAAATTGGACTCGGCTTACCGTGATATTGGTGTGGTCCTGAAACTTCTGGTACAGTTTGCTTTCAGATGATACGTAGGATGAAAAGCTAATGAGGTTACACAGACGTCGACGTCTTCCGACTTGCATCTGCTCTTGTCTGACGCATTACGTTTCATTTCAAAGTTCTACAAGATCATCAAACAATCAGCGCTTCATACGTATTATTCAGCACTGCCCTTCACACCAACAAATACCCTCTCATATCGTCAGTATATTAAAGTCTTTAAAGAGGCAGAGCACAAGATATGTAGCATCGAAGGTGGGCCAGAGAAGTGGGATGGCCTCGTTGCTAAGCTGAGGCATACGCAATCTGTCGATGCCATCAAATTCTCGCTTGATAGCACTTTGTTTCTTTCTTGTTCAAACGGATATGTAGACCAAGATCGCGAATACGAACAGGGAACGTTGAACATCTGGGACGCAGCCACGGGCACACCCATTTCCACCATCCCAGGTCACACGTTCGCAGTAGCCAACGACTTTTCTACAGTTGCTTCATCCAAGGACAATATCGTAACGCTCTATAACATGAACGGGAGCCCAAGCGGCACTATGTTTACTACTTCGTCGAAGATTGAAAGATTGGCTCTTTCATCTGAAAGTAGCCGGGTTGCAGCAGGGTTGTCTGACGGAACTGTTTGGCTATGGGACAGCGGGAATACTGAATTAATCGACAAGTTCAATGGATTTGACGGCAGCAGATATATGTCTCGGCTCGAATTTTCCCCCACTGGCACTAGACTTGCCTATTCGTCGCCGATCGGTATCAAATTGCGAGATGGGATCAGCGGGAGATTCATCGCCGATCTGCGATGCGGATCAAGTCACGAATTCGAATTCTCGGGTGATGGCTCCCGAATTGCTTTTCTGTCACACAATGACCACAGCTTGACACTGTGGAATAGTGAGAGCGGTGGGCTTATTGCCAGGGCTACCGGTGTAGCTTGCCGCTGCATGGCAATCTCAGCAAATGGATCTCTGCTTGCAACTTCAGATCACAATAAAGTGGCGTTGTGGAGCGAGAACAGTGACCACCTGGCCAAAATCAAGGTTCTAGAAGTCGATGATCCACGTTCGATGGCCTTCTCACCGGACAATATTGTTACAGCCGATGTATACACAAGTTATACAAGGCAAAACAAAGGAGTTCAAGTTGGAGAGTGACGAGCGTCAAGAGGTTTCTGGGTTCTAAGGCTTTACTTCCACCAGTCTGAATGAGCCAAGTACAACGATGGTATTGCTCAGCTGAGGTCAAGCTGAGGAGCACTGTCTAAGTACATGGGGTTTATATAGTACAGGAACAATGGGAGACAGATATAGAGAACAATAGGGATCTATATATAAGTACAATGGGGAAGAGAACAATGGAGTGATGGAAGCACAGCAATAGCTGTGCGCGGGAACAGAAAGGCTGTAAGGCCCAGAAGAGATATGTCCGAGGTAAACAGATACAAAGAGGAGTAAACAGAGGAAAAGAGGGGGCGTACTCGTAGGCTGTAACAAATATACTTGCAATCGCAACTTCTTCTGACACTAAGCTTTACGACGTCAAAACCCACTCATTAATTTACACACTTCTGCTCAGCGGAGGGTCTACACCACCGGCTTTCTCACCAGACTGCACCCGTCTTGCTGTTAGGGAATATGGTGGCAATGTGAACATTTGGGATATTCGAGGTATCGACGCTTCCACTCCTCTCTCAAAAGGAAATACAACTGCTGTCACTGCGTTGACCTTATCACGAGACTGCTCACGACTTGCTTGTGGATTTGAGGACGGCACAGTTGAACTGTGGGAGACGAGCCCTACAAAGCGACGAATTGACCTGCTGCCCCTCCGCTCGAAAACGGAGAATTTTTTCTTTCGCATTTTCCGCCGATCTCCTCCGACTCCTCCGACTCCTCGTCACACGGACTCGGTTCGGGCACTTGGGTTTGGCCCCGATGGCAGGCTGTTCGCTTCTGGGTCGCAGGACGGGACTATCAAACTGTGGAATGGTGGAGATGGGGCATTACGTGGAACCCTCGAAGCGCCTGGTGGGTCGGAAGCGGTTGCGCTCTCGAACAGTGTGCTGGTTGCCGCAACATGGAGTAGATGGGATGATGATGACGATAACCGGAGGGATGTTATTGGTGCTGTCACTCTGTGGAGCCTTGACACGCTAAGCCGCATTCATACCTTTGAGGTATACAAATCAATGGCATTCAACGTGTCGATTGCAGAGAACAGTACCCTGATCGCCGTCAGCTTCTATGATTTCCACGTCACTCTGTTTGATGCGGTGAACCGCACAACCATCCATACATTCGACGTCCCTTTCTACATTCACACAATGTCATTCCTACCCGACAATTCGCAACTTGTGGTACAGTCCGACCAGGGCGTTTTCCAATCGTTCGACCTTATCAACAACCATATCACAGAGGGTCCCACACTCGAACATCTTATCCAGCTCCCCAACACCCCACTCTGGCATGGTGTTCCCGTCTGGCACTGTCGGGACGAAGGGCAGCACTACTTTGCAGCATTGTTTTCTCAACATATGAGCCCCGTGCCCGTGTTATGGATTCCCAAACAAATTTTGAGGACGACATGGACCCAGGGATCATCCATGATTGCCTTAGGCTGCGGAGACGGGCGCGTTATCATTCTACGACTACCTACCAGCCATGTTAGCTGATCGTCGCTATGCCTGCATTTATTACTATTCACATGTACAATAACTATTAATTTAAGTAGCGAAATAACAAACAAGATGATGTCTTACAAACTTGCTGATGCTGTTGTTCGCAGCACTCACAACACCGCTCACCTTCAGACAGTACAGCAAATGGGATCTCATGATTTACTCCTCCGTTATTTCATGGTCGTATCATCAGCACTCTAGCAAAATCGGACTTTGAAACGGGAAGAAGGACCCTCTGATTCCGAGTCTTTTGCTAAGCGATGGAACTACTCTTTCAATAGGTATTAAAGGTTATTGAGATACAAGTTAGTGGGCACTGAGTGGGCATGGCATTGTGTTCGTGGTGCTAGCGTGAGACGAAGCTGTCATGGAAGAGGTTAATCCCTCCGTCCACACCCACAATGACGATAAATGGCTCCGCAGTCTCCTCCGAGGTCGGGTTTAATTGTCAACTCGATCCAGGCTGATTAGCTGAACTTGAGCACGGAGCTGCTGCCTTCGAACAAGTCCACGAATCCTGCACCGAGAACTTTGCTGAAGAGTGTGAATCGAAATACTGTTCCCTGTTCCCAAGCTGTACACGTTCCAGACAACCGCACACGCTTGAACTGACAAAGTGGTGGGGGATCCAATGCGACCAAGCTCAGTGCTTTCGAATTGCGCGTATTTGATTTGTTGCCACTTTTCTTAGTTTCCTAACAGGCCGGCAACTGTATGTATGCTTTGGTTCAGGCCAACATGTGTGCGATTCCACTCAATCACGATACGCAGCTGAGAGAGATCGTTTTGTTTATTTGCCAAACAAACCTTTCTAACCGCAAGTCTCAAACATCAAATGCTGCAATGAAACCATGTAAGTTTGTTCTTTCACAACGCTGATGCGTACGATTTATTTTCTTCAGCAATATCGATAACCAGCAATACATTGCACAAGACAGATATCCTTCTTATTAACAACATGCAGCCGAAACGTCTGAATGCGAGTACATTTGGATTTTTTTATCTGATCTTTATCTCACGTTCGCTCTTCTCCTTTTTTTTAGTGAATGTCATTCTCTCCGCAGAGCCCGAAAGACCGCAAGAACCTTATTAGCACCACCAAGGCCTATCCGCCACATTCGAACAACGCACAGCCGCGACATTTTCTCTATTACGGAGTGAGGCTGAGTGGAGATTCGCCTCCCAGGCTCCTCGGTGTGCTATGTCAACCAAACCGAGGGGGTCGTTGCGGATGTGGAACTGAGGAACGAATCCAAACGATACGGTTTTTCGACGCAGTCACCAAACATCTGACCTTGGAGCAACACAAGGATTCGAAGGAGCATGCTGAAGGCACCAAGCTGTGGTTGAAAGATGCCGCAAACGCGAAATGTAGCTTCACCCCCGTCCGTGAGGTTAGACTGGTTCGGCAGCGTTCGACGAGGCATTTGATCAAGCAGCCAAGAGAAAGTGGTCGAGAAAGAACGATAACGAAGATTGTGAATCTTTCCTTATTAGTTTCTTGAACATCGTTTTACTAATGTAACGATGCAGAGTTGGGGCTAGAGTACCTTTCGTTGAAGCCACCCGTCACATGTCGTTCTGTGGCCGGGGGCGAAGCAGAGGACAACATGTGAAGCAATCAACGGGTCATGAAAAGTGAGAGTCTTTCGCTATCTTTTCTTTGGTTTCAAACTGATGAGACTTGGTACGATAGACTTGTTTGCTTCTGTCACTGAAAATTTTCCTCAACCGAACTATCTTCGATTGTTCATATGCATGTTGGTCCTCGAATTCACCATTTCCTGCTGGTTTCTCGGCATTCCCTACTTCTACATTGGCCGGTCTCGGGGCCACATCGTGGACAAAGGGAGTGGGTCGAAGAGTGCAGCTCCATGCTTGCGGCATGCAGGTATATCATGGTAAGTATCGCAAGTTCCAAGTAACCAGCCCTGACCAACCTTGGGTTGCTGCTAGGCATCTAGTATGTTGAATGCTTCTGGCATTCCTTTTTTGTCGGGCTTGGACAGTTTCACCTGTATTGCAGGGTTTGTGGCGATCATACCTGCGGCCCGCTGGATGTCATCAAACTTTCTTGCAACCTAGTCTGGTCTGGAGAGATCGCCTCACATCGTAGGTAAGGGCTTCTAGTGGTCTTGGTACGTCTTTTATTCGCATTGCCGAACACAGGCTTGATCGTGTCCTATAGAAACGAAACATGGTCGTGTCTCCATTCTAAGAATCATAGGGTTCGTCACAGGCGTCACGCTGCACACCTTGGAAGGCGCATCCGTCATGGACGCTGGCCTAGTTAGGCAACCGTTCGACAAATATACTCACTGGACAGCTACTGGTGCACTCGGCGCTGTGGACTCGTCAACTTCCCACATCACTACTGAGGGTTTTCTTCTCCTTGTCCGTAGAAAGACTCTGCCCAGCGATCCCAGGCAGTTCTGGACGTTCTTGACTACCAAAAGCGTGAACATTAGGTAAGCGTCAACTTTCAACTCTACCTTGCTTCCCAACCACTCTACCTTGCGTCCCAACCACTCGCCTTCTTCCCTCCGCCTCACTTCATGCTTATTGACCAATCCTCTCCTCCGCGCAGGTGCCCTTGCCCAGTTCGACGTGAGGAACATGTTACGGAGGGCTCGGAACTTCGTTGTCCCGAAGCTAGGCGTCAAGAAAGCTCTCCACCAATGCTAAACACAGACGGCGGTCTTTACGGTGCAGCGAAAGTTGCACTCCTCGTCAACGGTACTAGTACCGCTAAACTGGTCATACTCCTCTTCCACCGACTCCAATCCAAGCCGGGGCGGCGGATATCGGCGCATTACAATCATGTCAACCTGCGCCACCAAGGCTTTTATCTACTGGTAGTCCAACGGTGCGATAGACAGGTTCGAAAGTGAACCATATACCTTCAGCCGCGTATTTGCGGGCCTGGCAGAAGCAGAAAGAGTAGCGGAATCAGAAGCGTGTGCCTGGACAAGAGAGGCTTCCGACGACGATGACGATGAGAAAGGACGGATAACTGTGCTTCTGAGCAGGAGAGAGAACGAGAGCACTAGGAGCGGCTAGTGCCTACCCAGCCAATGTAACCAACCAATACGCCATCACCAGACTCTCACTCTCAACTAACAACCACCATACATCGATGCAGTCGTTTCTAACACCGCTGGCTTCTATGCCCACGCATATCATCTGTTCTGTCAGTGGACGCAGTGGTGTCAGCGGTATCAGCAGCATCAGTGGTGGCGGTAGAATCACTGCAGGTATCACCAAGATCAACGACCTTCACGGCAAGTGGTATGGATCTGTCGGGAACGACAACAACGGTCGTGCGCCATCAACCTTCTCCCGTTGTTGGATCTCCCAATGCTAGTTCTAGCTCGGGTTCGACTTCCACAGCATCATCACCGAGTCCTGGAGCGGGTGCTGCTGCAGGTGGTGCAGGTAGTGCAGTTATTACATTGGAATGACTGGGACGATGACTGGGATGAATACCAACAGCACAATGAAGGAATGGAACTCCAACGATGATGGGTACTGCTAATACTGCTCAGATTGCTGGCGCATCGGCGGTGGCAGCACGAGCACGAGCAGGTTTAACTACGTTGAGCCCGGGCTGCTCAACGTCATCGTCAACAACACCAACCAGATCGGAAGCACTGGACTCCATCAAAGCCTCTTATCTGTTAACACGGGTGTATTCGCTTCCGTGTTCTATGGCCGCACAGACGTTTACGCACCTCGTGCAGCGCATGGCGAGGTTTCAGCTCGCTTTGGATGCGTTGTTGCGCTTGTTAGATGCTGGTTCTGTTGAGGATGAGAAGAACGTAGGTGGCAGAGTGTTGTTCAGTTCGCAGGTAAGATCCCTTTTCTGGTATTCGGCGCTCTCGGATCATGATCTCAAGTCCTATATCTTGCATTTAACCTATGGAAACAACATTTACTGACCTTTTGAACTGATGCAGTTTCCTCAACGGATTCTGGTGTTATGTATCTTTTATTCCCTATGTATGCGCCCCGATTACCGGCAACCAATTCAAGAGCATTTTGCTGGTATCGTTTGTTCGTGGGCGGGATAGGGCCGCTTTTGTCGTTGACAAAAGCGATGAGCTGGTATGGGTTAGGGAGATTAACATATATTCACGGAGGCTTTGAGGCTCGAGCGCATTTTGACCGAGGACAAAGAGAGAAATAGAGAAGGAGAGATGTTGCAGGGACCAAGAGAATAACAAACGGATTGAGACTGCTGCTACCAAAGTGTTAATATGTACGGCTCGCAGCAACGGATAGTACGTTGGCTTCTTGGAATACCAAGCCCACATCAGTCGTATCTCTCAGATATGATATATGATAAGTAAGCTGTGCAAGTTGCTAGATTTAGTAACCACACCTTCTCACCGACATCATCCAACATGACATCCTCCTCTTCCACTGAAACCCCCTCACCTCTCATTTCAAAACCACCTTCCATGAACCGTGGAAACGGAGATGAGAGCAGAGAGGCCGGAGGCGGAGGCAATCTTGACTTCCCAATCTCTACAAATGCCCGCCATATCGCCAAAGAATCGCATTCTGTCAACTACGGTAACGGAGTGGTGCAAACAGGGCCGCCGTCCATGTCAATCCTCCAAGGGTCGTCGAACTTCACTATCAACAATGCGGATTTCAACCAAATCTATGGCAATGCCACGATCATTCGCTTTGGCGGTGAGCATAGCTAATCTTTCATCATGCACGAGTCACCAAGCTCACTTATTACTGAGATGGCCAGTTTACACAGGATCAAAGGAATTTGGTACGCCGGAGTTATACATCCCAGTCAAAGACTAACCCGATGTGCGTAGATATGTGATTTTATATCAAACCACGCCAACTTGCCAGACATCAATCACAATTTGAACCGAACTTTTCTGGTAGGTATTCCCGGATGACGACGATGCATTCTCAACTATTCCACCCCCAGATTCAGTCGATCAGAGATCTACCACGTGCAGAAGCTGTGTTCGACGACTATCAAACCAAGAAGAAGAGCGGGCCATGCTTTGAGGGCACAAGAGTGGCGCTTCTCCGAGAGATGGCAGAATGGGTCACCGGCCTAGACGAGTCTAGGATGTACGTGCTATCCGGGCTGGCTGGCATTGGGAAATCCACCGTTGCATACACCATCGCATCACGAGCAGCTAACCTCAACCTATTGGGAGCATCTTTCTTTTTCTCACGAGACGAGAGCGACCGCAAGAACGCGAAAAAATTCTTCACCACCATCGCATATCGGCTCTGTCTCTATAACAAAACATTTGCCGAAGCCATCGGGAATGTGCTGCAGACAGATAATGGATCTGCTGCAATAACGCAAAGTCCTCAAGAACAGCTGCAAGCCCTTATAGTGGACCCACTGCAGAGTATTGTCCAGTCACGTGCTCGACCTATACTCGTCGTTGTTGATGCACTCGACGAATGTGACGAAGAAGATGCGCTTTCCGTTCTGACCGGGTTGAAGCAACTGGTTCAGGCCTTACCGTCATTCAAAGTCATTCTGACAACACGGCCGCAGCCGCGCCTTGATCGTTTCTTCAACAGTCAGGATGGTCATAAAATATTCCATCTACAAGATATCGAAGATAAAGTGGTGGACGGTGATATACGGCTTTACCTCAACCACGGCCTTTCTCTCCAAGAAGTCCAAGAACGTCTTCCAACGAGTCAATGGCGTGCGAGCGATAAGGAGGTAGACACTCTTGTTCGCGCGGCGGGAAGACTCTTCATTATTGCCTCGACAGTCGTACGGATTATCTTAGACAACGTTGCTTCTAACCCTGCGGCTCAAATGCAAAAGCTCCTTGGCACCTTTGGTCAGGATCGCATGCCTTTCAAAGATCTCAATGAATTCTACACTGTCATACTTCGGAACGTTGTACCGGCAGACTGCGATGACGATATAATCAATCGTTATCAATCAATTATTGGCGCAATCATATTCGTTCAACATCCTCTTCCTATCACCATGCTAGCCCACCTTATTGACGTAAGTGTGGACGATATACGTGCGGTGCTCGTCAAACTCCGATCTGTGATTCTTCTTGGTGACGATGATATACCACGGATCTATCATCAATCGTTCCCAGACTACATCACGGATTCGAAGCTCTGCCAGGACATCAAACTCCACATTAATCCAGTGATGCGCCATATGCAGATCACGATCCGCTGTTTTCAGATAATGGACAAGCATCTCAAGCGCAATATTTTGGGTCTTCACGGTCTCGCTCGATTCATGAGTAACGAGGATGGCCTCAATGCGGATGGGATAACAGATGAGCAGATACGAGAGAAGATCCCACAACGACTTCGGTACGCGTGCGCATATTGGGCCAATCATCTCGAGGTCGCAAACATGGAAAACGAGGCTCTCATGAACGGATTGGAAAGGTTCGCATATGAACACATGCTATATTGGCTCGAGGTTCTGAGCCTGATCGGAAAATTGGACTCGGCTCACCGTGCTATTTACGTTATCCTGAAGCTTCTGGTACATTTTGCGTTCACATGATACATGCGATCAAAAGCTAATGAGGTTACACAGTCGTCGACGTCTTCGGACTTGCATCAGCTCTTGTCTGACACATTATGCTTCATCTCAAAGTTCTACGAAATCATCAAACGATCGGCGCTTCATACGTATTATTCAGCACTGCCCTTCACACCAACAAATAGCCTCTTATATCATCAGTACATTAAAGAGGCAGAGGACAACATATGTAGCATCAAGGGTGGACCAGAGAAGTGGGATGGCCTCGTTGCTAAGCTGAGACATGAGCGACGTGTCGAAGTCATCAAATTCTCGCTTGACAGCACTCTACTTGTTTCTTATTTCGAGGAATATGTAGACAGGTATGGCAGCGAGCCGGGAAAGTTGAATATCTGGGACGCAGCCACAGGCACACCTATTTCCACGATCCCAGGTCACAGGTTCGCAGTCGCCAATGACTTTTCTACAGTCGCTTCATCCCAGGACAATATCGCAACCCTCTATAACATGAAAGGGAGCCCAAGCGGCACTATGCTTACTGCTTCGTCAAGGATTGTCAAATTGGCTCTTTCATCTGAAAGTAGCCGGGTTGCGGCAGGGACCGCAGGGTGGTTTGATGGAACTGTTTGGCTATGGGACACTGGGAATGCTAAATTTATACACAAGTTCGATGGATTTGATGGAGGGTATGCGACTCTCCGGTTTTCCCCCACTGGCACTAGACTCGCCTATTCGTCGCGGATCGGTATCAAATTGCGAGATGGGATCAACGGGAGATTCATCGCCGATCTGCGGTGCGGATCAAGTCACAAGTTCGAATTCTCGGGTGATGGCTCCCGAATTGCTTCTGCGGCCGGTGGCTTGAGACTGTGGAATAGTGAGAGCGGCGGGCTTATTGCCACTGCCGATGTAGATTGCAGCTGCATGGCAATCTCAGCAAACGGATCTCTGCTTGCAACTGGACATTATAAGGGAGTGACGTTGTGGAGCGAGAACCATGACCACCTGGCCAAAATCAAGGTTCTAGAACTCGATATACCACGATCGATGGCCCTCTCGCTGGACAATATACTTGCAATTGCAACTCATTCTGGCATTAAGCTCTACAACGTCAAAACCCGCTGCTTCATTCACACACTTCCGCTCATCGGAACGGATATACCACTGGCTTTCTCACCAGACTGCACCCGTCTTGCCGTTGATGACTACTACCATGACAATGTGAACCTCTGGGATATTCGAGGTATTGATGCTTCCCCTTCTCCCTCGAAAGGAAATGCAACTGCTGTCACTGCATTGACTTTATCACGAGACTGCTCACGGCTAGCTTGTGGGCTTAGGGACGGTACAGTTGAACTGTGGGAGACGAGCCCTACAAAGCGACGAATTGACTCACTGCCCCTCCACTCGAAAACGGAGAATTTTTTCTTTCGCATTTTCCGCCAATCTCCTACGACTCCTCCGACTCCTCGTCACACGAACTCGGTTTGGGCACTTGGGTTTGACCCCGATGGCAGGCTGTTCGCTTCTGGGTCGTATGACGGGACTATCAAACTGTGGAATGGTGGAGATGGGGCATTACGTGGAACCCTCGAAGCGCTTGATGGACCGGAAGCGGTTGCGCTCTCGAACAGTGTGCTGGTTGCAACATGGCGTAGATGGAATGGTGACCGGTGTGATGGTGGTGTCACTCTGTGGAGCCTTGACACGCTAAGTCCCATTCATACCTTTCAGACATCCGACGATAAAGCATTCCAAGTGTCGATTGCAGAGAACAGTACCCTTATCGCCCTCTGCCTCCGCCGTAGCCATGTCACTCTGTTTGATGTGGTGAACCGCACAACCATCCGTACATTCGACGCCCCTTCCAATATTCACGCAATGACATTCCTACCCGACAATTCGCACCTTGTGGTACAGTCCGATGAAGGTGTTTTCCGATCATTCAACCTTATCAACAACCATACCACAGAAGGTCCTACACTTGAACATCTTGTCCAGCTTCCCAACACCCCACTATGGCATGGTGTTCCCGTCTGGCACTGTCAGAACGAAGAGCAGCACTACTTTGCAGCATTATTTTCTCAACATACGAGCCCCGTGCCCGTGTTATGGATTCCCAAACAAATTCCTGTGACAAAATGGACCCAGGGATCATCCATGATTGCCTTAGGTTGCGAGGACGGGCGCGTTATCCTTCTACGACTACCTACCAGCCATGTTAGCTGATCGTCGCTATTGTGACTGTTCACATGTACAATAAGTAGCGAAAGATTGAAACACTTTGACAAACTTGCTGATGCTCATACTACTTCTGTCCACTTCAGACGATCGTCACGATACAGCAAATGGAATCCGCCTCCGTTATTTCACGATCTAGCAAAATCGGACTTTGAAACAGGTCTTTCGCTAAACGATGGAACGACTCTTTCTATGCGTTTATCATCGCCTTCGGGTGTTTCACCATTCCGTCTGGACCAGCCGCGTATAAAAGGCCAAAAATATAGGCGATGTCAAGAATAAAAGGAGACAGAGAAGACATCGCGTTGAACTGGAACAACGTTGAAGTGCGCTTTCGTGACTAGACTACAGTACGCATCTTCTGGGTACTGCTGATCATATGATGATTGGTATGTGGTAGCCGGTCATATTTCTGTGGCAAATCCGCCCGTTGGGAGGACATGATGATGATGATGAAGCCCCACTCAGCGGCCTCACAACAGGCATATATGCAGGACGCATTCTTTCATATATGCTGCTTTGCCGGCGCCTATGCATCGCTCATTATTTTAACTCGGTTCCTCACTTTTTGGACCGACGTCATTTCTCTCAGATAGGGTTAACCCTGCCAGCAGTGCCAGGACTGGTGGCGGCGGTTCACTTACATAGAGAAACAACATAAGTAACAGAAGATGTTCGGCTGATGATAGATCAATTGTTTAATGTCCCTAGTGAACATGCGATAAGGGTGAAAGTGTATGCGTCAGTAATTGTCATTTTCGACGAGCACCCTCACGATCCAGCTATTAAATCTGATAATAGATTAGGGAACCGGTCCTCAAAGCCTCACCTTTCGATCGATGGGACGATTGAAAGCGTGAAATTTCATACAACAAACTAGCCAAAGAGTCGGATGTATCGTTAAACGACTTGTGTTGGATCCTTAGATATAATCAAGGTGTTCGATGTGATGG
Organism: Amanita muscaria Koide BX008; assembly: GCA_000827485.1. Taxonomy (NCBI): domain Eukaryota; kingdom Fungi; phylum Basidiomycota; class Agaricomycetes; order Agaricales; family Amanitaceae; genus Amanita; species Amanita muscaria. The sequence goes on from KN818423.1 coordinate 19,919, forward strand.
AATCAAGTTGATCGTTGTATGTGAAACCAAGACTATCAGAACGGCGATGCCTGCTTTGTCTTCATCTTCTCAGAATAGTACAATGCCCTCTCATGTGGGGCTTCGTCGTCGTATACGGCTGCATCATCGCGTTGTACGGTGGAGCACGCAGTGTGAACTTCTCGCCGCCTTAATCTCGGCAAGGAGTGTTTGGACATCACCCACCTATGCTCGTCTTCGATCCACGTATCCGACGACCAATATTTGCGACCAACGCTCAGATCATTTTGAGCGATATCAGGCTTCCTGAACCTTGTCGATTCGCCGCCGCGTTCAAAAGTTTGAATGATCCGTCCGACTGCGACAGATGTAGGCAACCCATCCACGAATCTATCTGCTAACATTCTGTACGCTTCTCTTGTAACTTTCTTCACAGGCCGAGAACTGTTCGTCCATTTCACGAAGGAACATTTTGGTGTGGCTGGAGCATCTGCAGGGAGCGAAGAGTGCGAGACCGGAGGAAAGATTTTCTGACGGCAGTCGACTTGGATAGCCACATTCAGAAGATCAGTCCACTCGGCTGGCGTAATGTCTGCTGGAACGGCTCAAGCTCTGGTGCAGCCGGGGTCGTACGAATGAAAAATATAGGGCATATATCCATTAGCGAATGCTGGCTCTTGCTTGACGTTTTAGCAAATGTGGATAGGCTAAGGATGGGAGCAAATGGAATCGTTTCCCGACGTCGTCAATGATATGCAGCACTTTCTCAACAAGGAACTTTAACTTCTGCTCCGGATTGGAAATGGCGAAGGCCTGCAATCGTTTCATGTCGGCTGTGGTGATAAGCCCTGCGCGACGGTGGGTGCGATCCTATCCTTTGCTCCGTCCATCAACGTTTCAACATCCGTTTGAATGTGTCGTTGAGTTTGTCAATCACGACCGGATGCAAGCGGATCATTGCAGGAGTGGCGCGGTTTATTTGCCAATGCCAAACAAACTCGATCAAAACGTGCAATACAAAAGCACAAGACCGACAGCAACGGTGTGATACAGCCGAAGCGTCTGAATGCGAGTACATTTGGATTTTTTACCTGGTTCTTTGGCTCACGTTCGTTCTTCTGCTTTTTAGTAAATGCCAGCCTCTCCGCCAAGCCCAAATTAAGACCGCAAGAACCTCATACCATCAAGGTCTATCCGCCACATTCGAACGACGCACAGCCGCGATATTTTCTCTACTACGGGGTGAGGCTGTGTGGAATGTCACCTCCAAGACTCTTCAGCGTGCTATGTCAACCAAACCGAGGGCGTCGTTGCGGATGCGGAACTGGTGAACGATAGATGTTTCGATATAGTCACCAAACATCTCACCTTGGACCAACACAAGGATTCGGAGGAGAAGGCAGCTGCATTGAAAATGCAGGAACCGCCAAATTCGACAGGGTTCCACATAGTATTTAATGAAGCAGCCAAGAGAAAGTGGTCGAGAAAGAAGGACAACGAAGATTGTGAATCTTTCCTTGTTAGCTTCCTTGAACATCGTTTTGCTAATGTAATGATGCAGAGTTGGAGCTGGAGTACTTGAAGCCACCCGTCATATGTCAATCTGTGGCCGAGAGCGAGGCAGGGTCAATTGACGGCCATGACAAGTGAGGGTCTCCCGCTATCTTCTTTTGTTTCAAACTGATGAGCTAGATTGTTTGCTTTTGTCACTGAAAAGTTCCCTCAACCAGACTATCTTCGATCGTTCCTGTGGGTCCTGGACTTCACTATTTCCCTGGTATCCTACTTCATTGACCGGTCTCGGGGCCGCATTGTGGACGAAGAGAATGGGCCGAGGAGTGTAGCACCATGTTTGCGGCATGCAGCTATATTATGGTAAGTATCGCAAGTTCCAGGTCAACCAACCCTGACCAAGTTTAGGTTGCCACTGAACATCTAGCGTGTCGGGTGCTTCTGACAGTCGGGCTTGGACAGTTTCACCCGTATTGCAGGCTTTGTGGCGATCATACCTGCGGCCCGCTGGATGCTATCAAACCTTCTTGCAATCAAGTCTGGTCTACGTTGTAGGTGGAGAAGGGCTTCTAATGCTCTTGGTATGTCTTTTGTTCGCTTACTCTGAAGAACACAGGTTTGATCGTGTCCTATAGAAACGAAACGTGGTCACGTCTCTCTTCCAAGACCATCGGATTCGTCGCTGTACACTTTAGAAGGGACGCTGGCCCGGTTAGGCAACCGGTCGACAAAGTGTGAATACGAGGAATTAGCATTAGGTAAGCGCCAATTTTCAACTCTACCATACTTTCCAACCACTCGCCTTCTTCCCTCCGCCTCGCTTCATGCTTATTGACCAATCCTTTCCTCCTCGCAGGTGCTCCTGCCCAGTTCGACCGAGGAACATGATAGGGAGGGCTCAGAACTTCTTGTAGCGACCAGCTTCGTCGTCCCGAAGCTAAGCGTCAAGAAAGCTCTCCACTAATGCCAAACAAAGATGGCGGTCTTTCCAGCGCAGCTAAAGTTGCCCTCACTCGTCAATGGTACTAGTACTGCTAAACTGGCCATACTCCCGACTCCAAGCCGGGGCGGCGGGTATAAACACGTTACAATCTTGTCAACCTGCGCTACCAGGGCCTAGTCTAACGGTGCGATAGGCGGTTTCGAAAGTGGACCATATACCTTCAGCTGTGGATCTGCAGTCAGGCAGACGCAGAAGGAGCAGCAGCAGCAGAGCCTGTGGGTGGACAAGAGAGGCCTCCGACGACGAGGAAGGATACCTGTGCGTCTGCGCAGCAGTTCAGATTATGGAAAATCTGCGTCAGGCGCAACATTCCAATAACCAACCAATGTAACTAACCAATACGCCATCACCAGACTCTCACTCTCGCCTATGCATACATCGATGCAGTCGTTCCTAACACCGCTGGCTTCTCAATCGCATCATCTGTTCTGTTGGTGGTGCCAGCGGTATCGGCAGCATCGGTCGTGGTGGTACAATCACTGTCGGTATCACCAACATCACCAACATCGACGGCCTCAACGGCATGGAGTGTCGGTATTGATCTGTCGGGAACGACAACAACGATCGTACCCCATCATCCTTCTCCCGTTGTTGGATCCCAACTCCCAAATGCTAGCTCTGGGACGGGTTCGACTTCCACAGCATCATCATCGAGTTCTGTAGCGGGTGCTGCTGCAGGTGGTGCAGTTAAGTATTGCGATTGGAGCTGGGACGATGACTGGCATGAATACCAACAGCACAAAAGGAACGGGAAGCACATCAGCAGTGGCAGCAAGAGCATGAGCAGGTTTAACTGCGTTGAACCCGGGCTGCTCAACGTCATCGTCAACAACACTAACCCGATCGGACTCTCTCAAAGCCTCTGCGCCCCATCTGTGTACACGGGTGTACTCGCTTCCTTCCTCTACGGCCGCACAGGCGGTTGCGGACCTCGTGCAGCCCATGGCGAAGTTTCAGCTCGCTTTGGATCCGTTGTTGCGCTTGTTAGATGCTGGCGCTTTGGAGGATGAGAAGAACGTAGGTAGCCAAGTGTTGTTCAGCTGGCAGAGGTAAGATCCCTTTTCTCGGTTTCGGTGATAAATATGTCCCGGATTATGATCTCAAGTCCTATATCTTGCATTTGACCTATGGAAACAACGTTTACTGACTTTTGAATTGATGCAGCTTCCTCAACGGATTCTGGTGGCATCTGTCTTGTTTTCTATGTATGCGCCCCGATCACCGGCAATCAATTCAAAAGCGTTTGTTAGGGGGCGGGCCAAGGCCGTATGTCGTTGACAAAAGCGGTGTACCTTTTAATGACCTGTTGATATGGGCTTTGATTTGAAGGGAGATGGTAATGATGTGCGTTTCTCTACGTCTTTGTTCTATTCCTTGCGTTTTAACTCAAAGATACCTGCTCAGATCGGTCCTTCTACTCCAGTCATATTGGCAGACGTTGACACCTACACTGAGAGCTAGTCACTTCATACTCGGTGATGCTTTGTATGACCATGTTTGATATGTGCGTGTCGACGTCTCCTTTCGCCAGTGTTCTGCTAACCCTGGCACTCTAGACACGATACCTATATCCTTATTTCCAATGATGTTGTAATAAACGTTGATTCCGGTCATCTCCGACTTATGTATATGCCTCTTAATTGGTCGCTTCTCTCTTCACAGCACCTCTCGCCTCGTGCCCAACTCTCAAATCACTACTAAAAGAGAGTTGCTGTGCCCATACCCCCTACTAGGCCATCGTCTGATCTGATGGGAAGGCCAATCCAGGATATGTCCCCGATCTCGCTAACAGGTATTCCACTGCAGAGGTATTGGAGGATATTGGGCAGGTCTATACACGAATGTTCAAAGTCACTGGTTAGTGAGGACCGATATGCACAGGGATTCAAAAGTTTGTCTCTTCTGATGGCCCTTCTCGATAGCGTTGTCGCTTCTACATACACTTCTCTCGTCAAGCTATCGATCATTGACACAACATCAGACGTGGATTCAGCAAAATTGGAATACTTGAGGATGTACGATTTGACTCAGTTGACTTACTTTATCGTCTTGATACAGAACCGAAATAGTGCACATCCCATTATCATAGCAATCGTAATTTTCAATTAATCATCATGTTACGAGGCAACGACAGGAGGATAAGGGTAAGCAACTCTTATGATAACATATAATCACGGAGGCTTTGAGCGCATTTTGACCGAGGACAACGAGAGAGAAAGAGAACGAGAGATATTGCAGGGACCAAGAGAATAACAAACGGATTGATGATGTTGCTACTTAATCTGTA
>KN818425.1:11043-36325 GCA_000827485.1 Amanita muscaria Koide BX008
TAGTTCCGCTTCGTTTGGATCTTTGGAAAGAATAACAAGCGCGAGGTACATTATGTTGCGCAAAGCCACTGGTCGACTTGGTTGTTGCGCCGGCAAAATCGGATATTACAAAGAAGAGGTGGTGTAGTGTTTCAATGGCTTGGAGAGCGAGACGTGTTGACCTGGATAGACGAGGAAAGACTAGGACCCCGAAGGCATGCTCCCAAGAATACCACGGTCGATTGATTGACGCTCATATCATACCATGAGAGGCCCCCGGAAAGTTCCTTATCGACCAATTGATTGACGCTCATATCATACCATGAGAGGCCCCCGGAAAGTTCCTTATCGACCAATTCTTGACGCTCCTGTCCTTCACCGTCCCACCTCCAAGCGACATGAATAGCGAAGCCGCCTCTTCTGTCAAGCCTGGTAGCGAAGCCACTTCTTCTGTCAAGCCTTGTGACGATTCTGACGAAACCGCCTCTTCTGTCAAGCCTGGTGACGAACTTACCGTCTCTTCTGCCATGCCTGGTCCCTCAACGGCCTCAAAAATCGCGATGATCGATAACACTACTGGTGTGGACATCAAAGAAAGTAAATTCATCAACAGCGCTCATGATACGACGATCAAAACCGTGCAGAACAACTACCACATAGGAGGTGATAATCTGGCGCTTGGTTCGGAACTCTGTTCCTAATACTGTTCTGGCTCTTACACATTTCGATAGACGTTATCAGCCTCGTCCAAATCCTCGCACCCCATTTAGCACGGACTAGCAAGAACCAGTCGACTGGCGCGGATGGGAGTGGTCCGCTACCCCAAGCTGAAGACACTGAACATACCACACAATCAGAGGGCGACCGAGTGGATGTCTGCGACATGGTGCCACCCGATCCGTCCGCATTCGTGAGCTACCTTCACACTGACTGATATCACGGGAGTTTGATGTTTTTCCAGCCTGTTGCCACCATTGCAGACCGGTATACACGGTCCATGCTGGAATGTTTGGTTGGCTATCCACTCTATGAACCGGAACCGTTTAGTCAACACTCGACAAAATATTTGTGCGACGGTATCAACGTTGGAGATGTTGGATTCGTTCGGGACGATGGCACTTTTGATTTTTTGTTCAACATTTGTCCACCACAAAACGATTCAATAAATCCACCCAACCTTCCGAATGGTTTCTCCCTTGAAACATCCGAAAATTCGGAAACAAGAGAAATGAGACCACTGTCGCCCAAGACTTGCTTGCTCCCACGAACTGTCACAAAAATGGAGTAAGTCTTCTTTTTCAAAGCTTTGAATGTACCTCCCTATCTATTATGTAGATCCGACGAATACATATGCAAAGGACCTGATGGGGCAATACTCGTACTTCCTGAAGGTGCTATCCAATATGATGCGATATACAGAGGACTGTTTGAAGAACTCGCTAAGCGCCATGGAGTGGAGTGGTACAAGTATACGAAGTCCCGAGGCAGAAGTATTTCAAATGGATCCTTATATCTTGTCACATCGTTCACCAAGTCCACTCAATGGGGCATTGCGGTTTTTCACCGGCCTTGCGACCCAGGCCAAGGTTTGAAGTTTGATAGGAAATCATACTTTTCATATGGCAAGTCAACCCCAAAATACCGTTGGAGGGGTTCGAGTGCATTACTTACCAAAGTTGCCAACCCCAACCAAAATGACACTCCAAATCAATGTGTTTTTTTGCGAGGTTACAAGATCATGATTCGCAAAGACATATTTGACGAACTCTGTAACAATCAACTTCCCAAATCTGACACGACACTACTCTCTTCATCACCTCGAGCAAGAAGTAGCGGTCTCACACAGGAGCGGCAGCCGGCTACGCGCATTAGGGGTGGCGGTCCTACCGGAGGGACCGATCTCATGCCAATATCGGCTCGGACTAGGACTCAGGCTCCCACCGTGACGCAGTCGGACCCGGTTGTCTTACATTCTAATTTTAACTCATCTCCAGTGCGTGGAAGTGCTCTCTGTCGTTCACCTCTAGTAATTCTTTTTGATGTTAGATCCATCCCTCGGATCTCATCAATACTGCACTTCTGAGTGAGGTAGGCCTTGATTTTGTACCAAGTATGACAAGTTGAATTTACGCTGAACCTTGCTAGAACCCGGATGCCAAGCTTGCGCTAACACATGATGACGTCTGGTGCGATCTACTGCGGGATGTATGTTTTGTTACTTTGCCCTCATGGATCGTGATCATGTAATCGACTATAGAATTTCCCGAAACTCAGTACCGCGAGATTGGCTAACATCACCCGGACTGTGACCCTGTCATACACGAGTACGGTTGATGAATACGGTATGTAAATGCGCTTTCCAAAGCCTCCCCAACTTATTCTTTGCATGACAATCGTCTTTAAGGTTGCGTTTCTTTAGAAAAGTAAGTAGTTCCACATTGTTTCAATAAGGCAGCCTTAACTCTGAGCTAGAATCTCTGATCCAAGGAATATTCACGATGAGGGCAATCACGCACTTTTAGGAATCGAAACTCCATCCATGATAGGCAGCGCTTGGCCCGGTAGTTCTATGCGCTCAGGTGGTGAACAGAGACAAGTTGATCAGTTCGGTGGTGGTGTACTTGCTCTTGAGTCGGGACGAGTCGGAGCCGCGGGCAACCAATTCTCCAACATTGCCGAGGCTGCGACGGTTCCTGAACCAATTAACACTGCTCGCCGCAGTGCTCGGGAGACGCCTGCACCACTAGGACAGCCACCGTCTCAACCAGCTCAGCCAGGTCATTCTACGCTTTTGGATGTCGCTCAACATCTACAACAGTCTGATTTCCAGGTGCCTCCGGCTCCTGCATATAATCCGCAATCGGTGGTTCCTCCACCGCCTGAGCAGAGCGCATTTAACACCAATTACGACTATGATTCCCAATGGCATGGACAACAACATCAGTACCCCGTTCTGCCTTCTATGGCTCAGCAGTCGGTTGCTCAATATCCGTATCAGCCTCAGGCTACAGCAGGTCACACTCAGCATTACTCTCCGCAACCTGTGACATCTCCTCAGCAACAGCCGCAACGTTTGCAACACACGCCACCACCACAGGATCTTAGGCTGGCAAAGCGTCAACGATTAGATGGTCCCAACTTGAATAGACAAGCCCACCATCATGCGCCTCTGCCACCTCAACCACAATTTCAACCTTTCCCGTTCCCAGCTCAAAATGCGGGAGTATATCCCGACCGAAGTCAAGGTTTGAGTCTTAGATACGGTAGTTATATGGTCTCAGGTGGTGAAGGTAGCCGAACTGGTCAATCCGGTGGTGTACGTGCTCATGGGTCTGGAGGAAACTTTGGTGCGAGCATACAAGTTGAAGGTCATAACATCATTCCCAATCCTGCCGGCCGTGCGGCAGTTTCTATGGCTACACAACTTCACGGCGCCCATGGTATCAGTGGCAACCCTTGGCTCACGAACATTGTTGGTAGTAATCTGACTACAGTGAACAATTACGGCGGAACTCATGGTGTGTCGTTCTCTGTGTTTATCGATAGTTTGATCTGACAGATCTGTAAGGCTTAGAAAACTTGAAAGAGTTTGTCTCGTTCGCTGCTCTTCACGACTCCTCTGCCCAAGACCCTGACCGTCGATGCCATCCTGGAACGCGGAAAACGGTGTTGATACGGTTGCGAGATTGGTTTGACAACCCAAATGCAACCGACCGTATTGTCTGGCTTCATGGTCCTGCTGGAGCTGGAAAGTCGGCGATAGCACAGACAATTGCCGATGAATATAAGGAGCGGGGGGGGGTAGATGCCACCTTCTTCTTTTATCGATCTGATGCTAGCCGTAATAATGGAAATCGACTATTTCCAACAATTGCTTGGCAACTTGCTTTCTCAATCCCGCCTACCAAGAATTTCATTGTTCGTGCGCTCGACGAAACTCCTCACCTTCCAACCCAAGCCGTTGAGACACAGTTTGAACAGCTTGTGGCTCATCCATTCCAGCCAACTAATAATATTGCCACTCAAATGTCGCAGCCGGCTCCGGTTGTCATCATCGATGGCGTCGACGAGTGTTCCGATGAAAAACTTCAGCGGAGGATCCTTGCTGTTATCGGGAGCGCCGTCAAGAACCATCGTGTTCCATTACGGTTTCTTATTGTCAGCAGGCCAGAGGCTCTGATAGAAGAAACTCTCAATAAGTTCAAGGATTTCACTGTTTCCATTGACCTGGCTACACTCGACGACTCAAATCGCGATATTCAGAAGTACCTCGAGGACAAATTCTCTGAGATCGCGTCCAACCGGGGTCTCGATCCAACATGGCCAGGTCAGAAGATAATCGAGGAGATCGTGTTCAAATCGTCGGGGAACTTCGTCTTTCCGTCCCTTGTCATTAGGTTCATCAATGATGAGGATTATGATCCTGAAGTTCTACTCAATATTGTTCGGAACTTGGCACCGCGTGGAAACATGTCGCCATTCGCATTATTAGACGAATTGTTTTTGGAAATCCTGAAACGGCAACGGGATCAAAACTTTTTGAAGACTTTTCTTGCTTTATTCATAGGCCGCAGCTCCATCAGGCAGGCCGACCTCCACAAAGATGATGCAATGCTCATGAACGTTTCTGAGATAGACCTACACATTAGGCTAAGGAGAATGCGCTCCTTGCTCACATTCGAATATTTCATTGATGTCTATCACAAATCCTTTCTTGATTTTTTGCAAGACCCATCTCGCTCCGGTCAATATCATGTCAGCAACGAAGGCGGACTAAAGCGATACTTGGAGCTAGTTGTAGATTCAGTTGTTCGACATGTCTCTATGGCGATTGAACAGCCTGATTGGTAAGTCTGCTGCATTATCATAGGAACGATGCTTAAAGTAAGCATGGAATCCCAGGCATGGGACATGTCTTTCTAGTCCCGTATTTAAATCCATCGTAATGAGCCATCCGCCGAAAATTGTACTGCCTGTCGAAGATTGGCAAGAGGCATTAAAGCCGTTGCTGGATCTTCAGGATAAACTTTTCAACACTTCGAAGCCCATGCCGTGTCGTGTCATTCAAGTTATGCGCGATCTTCTGCTGCACCTAGTGATCTTGCGGGGAGAATCCCACCCCATTGCTGCTGCTCAGGCACCGCAGTCAAACGAAAATGTTATAGAGCGAAGTGCTGCCCTAGTGACCGAAACGCAGCAAAACATACCCCACAAGGGCTTGGATAGCTGTCTTTCCGTATTGCTATCTTCTCTTCAGAAAACGGATTTGGTATGTGATAATGGTGTCGCAAATCTAAACTAACAACCGTTTAGTTGTTGGTCGACGCGGCAATAATTAACCGGATGTCCTCCTTACTTGCGTTTGATTACGCTGAGATTGCGGCAAGAGTTCGGAGCGTCTCAGATGCGCAAAAGCTGATCGACTTAATTGATTTGGTACGCCGTTTAGTGGATTTTCAGTGTTGGAGCTCTCAATCGTTGACCTAGCTGACCAATAACGAATCCTTCATCAGCCGCTGCGGTCGAGATGCAGCATGCAAGGCTGCTTACCTGGCATCGGAAATTTTTGCAAGGGTACCAGTTCTTCCGCGGTCCCTCTTTTTCAACGGACCTCACCATAGTAATTGGTTCCTGGAAGAAACTTTCCTAGAAGTGAGTCTATGTATACCTTGTGCATCGTTGGACCTTCATGCGCAAGATAGTTGGAGTGCCAGTCTGCGTTCATTAGCAGACTTCTAGATCATGATTACATTGTTCCAGTATCAGGGGTATACGATGGAAAGAACCAGTTCAAGATTGTCAGTGATAACCAAAATGAGCAGAAGGAATCTGTTCAGGAATGGCTGGAAAGATCAATCCCAAATTTCTTTAAACGAACCCGAGTAGTAAGTTGTAACCGACGATCACCTGAAAAATGTTGTTCACGCATTTCTCGCAGATGCTCGAGATAGCGAGGACTATCAGATATATTCATTCCATGGACATCGCACTATTCTCCCGTGTTATTAAACCAGTAGGTGGTTTATAAATTATCGCATTTTCAATGATCATAACCATTTTCTTTACCAGAAACACATTTTTTTGGACATGAATCTCCGTGCAAATGTCGAGTTTATCGGTCTATTTGCATGGTGGGTTAGGGGGGCATCGATTTATGGCCATGAGGCATCTCATCTCTTGGACGGTTGCACGTACGAATCTAACATATCCGCTTTTGCGGATCTCTTTCACGAGGTACCGTCACATTTCTGCCTTTCTCTTTTTGCTTTGTGTTAATCATTCATAGATCTGTTTTGGCGGTCATAATGAAAATCTTTCCAATCGTCTAGTTGAAGATGCAAAGCAACTTATTGAACGATGTCGTGCGAAGGGCCCGATGAGGCGGCCAACTATGGAGGATGTTGTAAAAGAAATGGAAACATGGGATTTAACCTAAACCACCTACTACACATGTATTCAGATTGCTATTGTTCACACTTGTATAATGTCTTTCAGGATTGCGATAAATTGCTGTGCCTGAGCGCTGGAGCTCGTGTCATCCTGTTTCATCCTATTACCGAATGCATATTGCGAGCGGTAGCTGGTTTGCATTACATTGACGAGGTAACAACAACAGTGAAATGAGCTACTATGAAGTACGCGACACCATTGTTTAGTGAATCATACCCCCCAACGTCCCCAAGCAGCTGTTTATCATCAAGTGCCCATCTTCAATGACCGGAGATTATCAAACCACCGCCCATCGCAGCTTTCTTCTCCATCTTCCACCTCTTCCAACATCTCCTTTACAGCTGTGCCTCTAACTAGCGCTAGACTACCTGTTTGGAGTTGAGTAGAGCCGAGTTTGTGGTCGGCTAAGTTCTGATATCCATGTGATTAGCTTGTTCAAACGAGACGAATGTATTAGGTTACCTCTATCGGACAGTGAGCGAGGAAAGTAAGGATCTTAATCATAAAGTTCCCAAGGCAGACAGTTTATCCTCTATCTTTGCGAGAACAGTTGGATGCACGGAGTCTGAGACGAGGATGACGAGCGTCTACGAAAGAGAGGCGGTGAGGCCGTTGAAAAGAGGAACGCGATGCGATGACGTACAGATAAGCAATTTCCCATACCCAATTGTTGATGCACTCAAGGTTGAGGACGGAGACGAGTTGTTGCAGATACGGGGGTGCAAACATTTGCCGTTGTATTTGAAGTCCATGCAAATTCATTTGTTTCATCTGGCGGCTCTGGCCTAAACTAGATAAATTCCGACGACTTTTGTTAGGATTGAACAAGACTAACCATCAGCAGCGATACAGAGAGCTACGCAAGTCCACAGAGCCGCGTCCTCTGGACCTTGGCAAAGAATAACCAGCGCGAGGTACGTCTTTTGAGTTCCAAAAACCTGCTCGAGTCAGCTGTCACCCCGCCAAAGGACAGGCGGTACAGTGTCTCAAGTAGTAAACGACGGTGCTGAGAGCCGATTGGGAGACCATAACTTGAACGTCGTCCCCAGTTGCTTCGATACTTCGTGTGAATTGGCATCTGGGAATAGGAATCGGGTTCAGCATATGCGAGATGTTTCCGGTAGCAACCATACCTATATCATCGCCCACCAGATGGCTGGAGATCCAATCCGACTCAATGGACTCAGCCATCTGCTTGGAAACGCCAAGTGCAGCGATAGCTGTTTCCATGATGTGCTCAGACCTCGCTCCAGACACGGGAATGCAAACATCTGCTTTTGTCGTTGAACTTGATCATGCAGATTCAATGGTTTAGTCTGGTAGGTTAAAATCAAAAAAATTCAGACGATGTCTGCTAGGATTGAGTAATACTAACCACCACCAGCAATGTCCAGAGATATGCAAGCTCGTTTAACAGATAGTTCCGCTTCGTTTGGATCTTTGCAAAGAATAACAAGCACGCGATACAGTCTTCTTTTAAGTTCAGCAAAGCTGATCGGGTTGGTTGTTACGCCGCCAAAACAAAGGACAAGTGGTGTGACTTGGAGATGTATTGACCTGGAGAGATAGAATGTAAATGATGGTGCTGAGAGCTGGTATGTCAACACCGCCACCGAATATTTTGTCGCGTTGATTCACACAAACTAGTCGACTGGCGAGGGTTTACCCAAAGCTACAACCATTCAATACACTCCACCAATGCACCATCGCCAATTGCAGAGGGTTACCTAGTGGATGCGGATATCAGCATATCAGCAACATATCGTCACTCGATCCATCCTCATTGGTGAGGTACCTTCACACTAACTTATATCACGGAAGTCTGATGTTTTTCCAGCCTGTCGCCAGCATTGTAGACGGGTATGCACGATCCATGCTGCGGTGCGTTTATGGCTATGCACTCTATGATCCGCAACCATTTAGTGAGTTTTCGACTCGAAGGAATGTGCGGAATGGTGTCAATGCCGGGGATGTTGGATTTGTAGGGGGGATGGCACTTTTGACTTTCTGTTCAACATTTGTCTGCCCCCGATCAATCCACCCAACCTTCCGGATGGTTTCTGTCTTATACCTGAACATTCGGGAACAAGACCCATGAGACCAAGACTTACATTTTCCACAGTTCCATCACAAGAACGAAGTGGGCCTTCTTCTTCAAACCTTTGAATGTATCTCATCTATTTATTGTGCAGTTCTGGCGAATACGGATGCGAAGGGTCTGAGGGAGCAATACTCGAACTCCCTGAAGGTGCTATCCAAGAAGAAGCGACAAATATCCGTGCATTTAAAACCTTGCTGCATGCCGTGGAGTGAAGTGTTACCAGTATACGATGACCCAAGGCAGAGAGATTCCGAACGGATCAAGATCGTCAACGACACTCGACCTTACCTCGAGCAGGGGTTCAAGACTACTTCATCACGTCCCTTGTCGTTGTAATTCACATTCGTCGCTGGTGCTTATAGCGTGCCGCAACCCCCGTCAGCAAGGGCACAATCATCCACCCTGTTCTAGCGCTTGCGCCATTCCCCAATTCTCCCATTCTCCAGAACGACCTTGTCGTCCTCCTATCTCTACTCTTTCCCTCCGTGGATCCATGGATGTCATTCGCAATCTCACTCAGGCAACGACTAGCCCTCCGTGTCACACTTGACGATAGACTGTCCCCATCTCCTGTGGAATTTACGAATCTCGCCATCGCACACGTCCAAGAGACATGCCATTGTTAATGATGTCCTTGTCGCTATCTGCTACAACCTTCGCAAGCGGATCAGTCAGAGCGAATACGAGCTGCTTCCGAATGGTAGAGATAGAAACCGTGCTGCGCAGGCCTACAGGGACAGGCACAGAAGACTGCGCGACCGCCGGGAGTCCGACGCTGAGAAGTCTGGAGGGATGATGAGAATCGATTTCTTCATGGAAAAAACCAGATTCGGAGGTCTCTCGAGAGGTACCAACGCTCCCAGGGAAGAAGGGTGGAAGTTGTCCGTCCTGAAGTGACGATGTCGCCCTGGCGAGATAATTCTGTTTCGTTTTCCTCTGGCTTCGGAAGGGGCAGCACCACCGCGCCAAGAAGGTGACCCTACCCCAGGGGCAACCTTCTGCCGCCCCGCTCTCGGCTTGTATGGCTCGTATCCCCTTGTGTTCCCCCCCACCCCTCTCTCTAGGACTCCGAGTCTTGCGCCGTATGCCATCTCCGTCTCTTCACGCGCTCGATACTCTCTTCGTCTTCCCTCCTCGTCTTCCCTCCTCGTCTTCCCTCCTCGTCTTCCCTCCTCAAGTTCCCTGCTCTGGTGTCGGCTCGTCTTGTCTGCTCATACTCCCTCCCTGTCTATGACATGACCTACGTATATGCCTTCTCTCTCCGCTTCTCTCGTATCAGCCACTTTCTCAGTGTCTCCGGGGCGTTTTTTACTTGTTATTGTTATTCTCATAACATATAGATATAACGCATATAGGTAATGAAAAGGCTTGTCACTACATACATATCGGACAGAACTACCGACCTGGTCCGAAACCGTGGTGGAAATGTTGCTCAAATTTGACAAAATATACCCAGTCATTTAGTTTGACTCAACCTACTCCCTATCCTCTCCCTAACAACCATTCCAAGAGTGTGGTTGACCTTCCCAAGACCCACCAGCCGCAATCGAAATGTCATCCCAGCATCCTCCTCAACTTTTGACTTTTCGATGATGCTTTTGGGCTTGTGGAACACCTAGGGTAAGGTATTAATGCAACGCCAAGCGCGTAGCAGAACTGAACTACGTGCATTGATCCCGCCGCTTACGGCTGTACTTCTGACCAGCACCGAATAAGCTGATTAGAGTTGAGCTTGTCGTTGCCTGCATTCTAATCTTCCTCAGCATATCATAGGGGACAAGCAAGTTAGCTTTCCGATTAGACGATAGGGAAGAATTTTTCCTTTCACAACTTTGTTAGGATAACCAGATGTTCTATCCTCGGTTCACAATTGCTATGATATAGCTTTTGGGATTTTGGGATAGTAGTTGAGTCAATCATAGGCGCATAGTCCGTGTTTCTGCACACCAGACGACTCGGGCTCCGATCAGATTGAATGGTCCGAGCCAGTTATACGCGCTGATATCCGGCATGAGTTTTAGAGTCAACGTATTGAACTGGATAGTAGAGTTGTATTCGGTAGCGAGGACACCATACCCTTCACATTCTAGATGATCGTAGGTTTATAAGGACGAAATGAGACATACGGACATTTGTAGTGGGTGACTGGTAGACGACGTCGGTCGATGAAAGGCCCAGATGAGCATCCCAAACGAAGAGCTCAGATTCATATTCATTCTTGACACGGTAAGTAAACATTAAGTAAGGGGCCACGGGCAAAGCTGAACTGGATGTCAGGTTACAACTCGACAGGTTCCTCGCAGCACTCACATTCAGACAAAATGAACCTAGATCTTTTTCCAGGCTTGACGATTTCTGTGTCGGCAACGACGCGGTGTTGACCGTGTCTTTACTAGCCCCAAAATATGGTGTTGACCACCTCGAAGACCTTTGTTACGGTTGATTGTAATCGTTTTTCAAGTGTGAAGTACTTGTAGCTCGAACAGGATAAGGGGAAGTGTAATTGATGGTGGCCGCGTGAGACTGTTGATTAACGCTCATCAGCATGTTTGAGGCCCCCGGAAAGTCCATTACCTTCGTTATCGACCGATCTCCTGACTCGAAACCGCCTCTCTTGCCATGTCTGGTCCCTCCGTCGCAATGTTTCATGAAAGTCCTAGTGGGAACGTAGAAAAAAGTAAACTCATTAACAGCGGTCAAAATACGACCTGTAACGAGCAGAACAACCACTTTTACATGGGAGCATTGGGAGGCGAGAATGGTTCGTAGCATTGTTCTTAACCTTGTTCTGGCTCTTACGCATCTCGACAGACGTTATCAGCATCGTTCAAACTCTCGCATCACATCTAGCACGGACTAGCAACAACCAGTGGACTGGCGCAGATGACAGTGGTCCGCTACCCCAAGCTGTTGACAGTGGTGATACCACACAAGTAGATGGCTATCAAGTGGAAGTCTGCGACATGGTGCCACCCGATCCATCCGCATTCGTGAGGCACCTTTATACTAACTGATATCACTGAAGTTTGATGTTTTTCTAGCCTGTTGCCAGCATTGCAGACCAGTATACACGAGCCATGCTGGAGCGTTTAGTTGGTTATCCACTCTACGAACCGGAACCGCTTAGTGAGCACTCGACAGAATATCTGTGCAATGGCGTCAACGTTGGGGATGTTGGATTTGTTAGGGAAGATGGCGCTTTTGATTTTTTGTTCAACATTTGTCCACCACAAAACAGTTCGATCAATCCACCCAACCTTCCGAATGATTTCTCTCTTGTAACACCTGAACACTCGGCAACAAGAGAAATGGGTCCACTCTCCCGCGCGACTTGCTTTTGCCCATCAACCGTCACCAAAACGAAGTAAGTCTTCTTTTCCAACACTTTCAATGTATCTAATCTTATCGACTATGTAGATCTGGCGAATACGTATGCAAAGAGCCTGAGGGGGCAATACTCGTACTCCCTGAAGGTGCTATCCAACATGAAGCCGTGAATAGAGGACGGTTTGAAGAACTTGCTAAGCGCCACGGAGTGGAATGGTACGAGTATACGAAGACCCTAGGCAGAAGTATCTCGAATGGATCGTTATATCTCGTCACATCCTTTACGAAGTGCACTCGACAGTGGGGCATTGCTGTTTTTCACCGGTCTTGCGATCCAGGGCAAGGTTTGAGGTTTGGTAGGAAATTATGCTTTCTGTGTTTCAATTCAACCCCAAAATACCGCTGGAAGGGTTCGAGTGTATTCGTCACCAAAGTCGCCAGACCCAATCAAAAGGACGCTTTAAATCAATGTGTTCTTTTGCGAGGTTACAAGATCATGATTCGCGCAGACATTTTTGATAAACTCTGTAACAATCAACCTCCTAAATTCGACACGGCAATCCTCTCTCCATCTCCTCAAGCAGGAAATGGGGATCTGACACAGCGGCAGCAGCAGGCTACGCACATTACGGGTGGCGGTGTAACCGATCGCATGTCAACTCGGACTAGGCCCAAGGATGCGGTTGTCTTACATGCCAATTTTAACTCATCTCCAGTGCGTGGCGCGGTGTGCTCTCTGTCGTTGACCTCTAGTAATTCTTTTTGATGTTAGATCCATCCCTCGGATATTATCAATACTGCGCTTCTGAGCCAGGTAGACCTCGATTTTGTACCAAGTATGAAGCTGAATCTAAGCTGAACGTTGCCAGAATCCGGATGCCAAGATTGCGCTAACGCATGATGATGTCTGGTGCGATTTATTGCGGGACGTATGTTTTGTTACTTTGCCTCATGGATTGTGAATTTGTGATCATGCAATCATTTATAGAATTTTCCGAAACTCAATGCCGCGAGATTGGCTAACATTACCCGGTCATACACGAGTACGGTTGATGAATACGGTACGTAAATGTGCTTGCCAAAGCGTCCCCAACTTATTCTTTGCATAACAATTGTCTTTCAGGTTGTATCTCTTTAAAAAAGTAAGTAGTTTCAAGTAGTTTCCTTTGGTCAGCCTGACCTCATCCGAACTCTGAACCAGATTTTCTGATTTAATCAATGATGAGAGCAGCATCAGTTCTCCCGCCCTCCAGGGGCCTATTCAGTGTCCTACTACACCTAATGAGGAATATACCCATGTACCTACTGAGAACCCCATGCCAAGCGTTCAAGAAAGGAACGACAGCGTGGGCCACGCTGACGCGATTCTCTATGAAGTTCACGAGGATACCGTGATCTTCCAGTTTGGCGGTGAGCATGGCTGATGATTCATGAAAAGGTTACCAAGCTCACGTCCATCGTAGATGGACTCTATACAGAACCAGAAAGAGGCATGGTATGCCGAAACTATATTACCAGACATCCGGATCCTGCTGATCTTCTAATGCACGACAGATCAGGGATTATCTATCGAACGTCACCGCGTTCACGCTGCGGGATATCGACGACATCATGACTACCATGAAATCACATCCCTTGGTGCGTGTTTCTTAATTACAACACTGTAGCACTCCTGACCCTTGCATTCTTAGACATCCTCAATTCTAAATCTACCATACCCGCAGGCCGCATATAGTGACTATCAAATCAAGAATAAGCACGGATCATGTGCCAAGGGAACGAGAGTGCCCCTTCTCCAAGAGATGGCTGGTTGGATCAGTGGCACAGACGAAACGAGGATATATGTCCTGTCTGGACCAGCTGAGATCGGGAAATCTACCGTCGCCTACACCATTGCTTCACGAGCAGATGCCTTAGGTATCCTGGGTGCTTCCTTTTTTTTCGCGCGGGATGGCGCAGACAGGGACAATGGCAAAATGTTTTTCACGGCAATTGCTTACCAGCTCTGCCTGTATAATGAACTGTTTGCTAAGGCCATTGAGGCAGCTTTACTCACGAAGCCTCTATCGGATGCAACAATGAAGGATCCCCAAGAACAACTCGAGGCTCTTATATTGGAACCACTGAGGTACATCGTTCGGTCGCGTATTCGGCCGATACTCATTGTTGTCGATGGATTGGATGAATGCGAGGAAGAAGATGGGGTTTCGGTTCTTACTGGGTTGAGCCAACTTGTCCGGGACTTACCATCATTCAAAGTGATTCTTACAACACGCCCCAAGCCACATTTGGATCGTTTCTTCCATAGTCATGATGACCATAAAATCTTTCACCTGCAAGATATCAATGACAAAATCGTCAATGATGACACTCGGTCTTGCCATCAGCCCAGTCTCTCCCAGGAACTGGCCAGAGAGCAATTGCAAAACCGCGCCGAAAGTGGGCACGCCAGTGATATCGAAGACAAAATCATCAACGACGCCACTCGGTCTCACCCCCAGCCTAGTCCCTCTCAGGAACTGACCGGAGAGCAATTACAAGACCGCGCAGAAAGTAGGCAAGCTAGTGACTTCGAAGGCAAGGCCCTCAATGACGACACTCAGCCTTACCTCCAGCCTAGCCCCTCTCAGGAAGTGGCCAGAGAGCAATTACACGACCGTGCAGAACGTAGTGATATCGAAGACAAAATCATCAACGATGACACTCCGCCTTGCCGCCAGCCTAGTCCCTCTCCGCAATTGGCCAGAGAGCAATTGCGAGACCGAACGGAAACGCAGGAAAGTGGGCCCACTAGTGATACACGGATCGGGTCTTTCGTCCGAGCTTTAGGAAAGCACATTATTAGAACGGACATGCCATCCATTCTATTCTCGGAGAATTTCAACACCGGAAACCTTGACGAAGCGAATGAAGGGAAAATGACTGTCGCTATTGATTTCGGTACGTTCCAAATGTTCCAGAAATGTTTTCCGTTTTGCTGATATGATCGTAGGTACCACTTTCTCCGGTGTCGTGAGTAATTTTTCCCCCCAACATACAAGTAGTGCCAACTCTGTGGTGCAATTTCAAGGCTTATGGATCCGCGCGTATTGATGGCGGAAGAGTACAACAAATTCTGAACTGGCCCGGGTCTTTCGGGACGTTTAGAAAAGTTCGTGGTACACTCAACCGCTCCTTCGTAAAATTGACCTTCGTGACCGGCAGATACCCACATGCTTACTTTATGACGATTACGGCCAAGTTTTGGCGTGGGGACGGGAAGCAAAGAACGCAAGCCCCATGCCAGGAACGATCAAATGTGAATGGTTCAAGTTGTTCTTGGAACCTCATGCATTGCGCGATGCATCAACTATTGATCCCCGTCTACCCCGTTTACCAGTACGTGGTCTTCCTCGTTTTCTGGACCTTCCAGACCAGCGACTGAGCATGTGGATTCCGTTGGCAGCCAGGGAAGCAGGGTACTAATCTGATTATTGACTTCTTAAGTTGCTTATGGGAGTATGCAAAAGACCAGATAACGAGGGAAATCGGTGCTGTAGCGGACTTGAGTAATCATAATCACTTTGATTTTTTCTGGGATTGTCACTGACATTCTTCCACCAGATTCGGCCGATGTATGGCTGACAGTTCCCGCTGCATGGGATGCAAAAGGCTGTGACATAATGAGAGAAGCAGCGATAGCTGCAGGCCTCGTTCAAAGTGCCAAGGCTGGTGATAATTGGAGAGATCGTCTTCACATCATTACAGAAAGCGAAGCGGCCGCTGTCCATTGCGCGTTCTTCGCCGAAGATTATTATCTAAGAGTTTCTCAGAACTTCATGATTGTGGATGCAGGTGGCGGAAATTGTGATCTTGCCGTAAGCACATTTAAATTTAATCGTCTACAAGCGCAACCGTTCAATTCTGTCATCTCACAGGCTTACAAAGTAAATCTTGTTTCATCTAATTCTACGTGTCAGAATTTTTTTTTGAAATGACATTTAGATCATCGGTCGAATGGCAAACTTGGAAATTGCAGAGATGTGCGCGCGATCTGGTGCTAATTGTGGAAGTCTCTTCCTTGATTTGAGATTCCTTGAACTTGTAAAGGTAAGATTCGTTGATGTAGATTTTCTGTTTCGAAATCTTCGGCCGACATCGCTCCTAGACTTTGCTCTCCGATCACCCAGCACATCTCGATTCAGCATCATTGGCATCCTTTAGTAAGCCCCGCGATTAATGTCCTTGTCAGCATTTCATTGATGTGTAACGGTAGTGAATTCATTCAGCGAAGCGGACAAGCTTAACTACAAGGGTCTCACTGATGACAGTGAGTGTGTGAATCCCGGTGCATTCGTGGTATTCACTAGGATATTGGCAGGCAACATGTTTTATTTCAATTGCTTCAACGTTGAAGATCCCAATGATCATTCTGTCGGACTGATAGATGGACAGCTCTGTATCCCCGGAAACCTTCTTCGCAAGGAAGTGTTCGACCCAGTGGTCAGCCAGGCAAGTTATCGATTTCTTCCCGTGACGGCGTTGTGTTCCGAGACGGCACTCCCCAGGTTCTTAACCTAATTGAGGAACAACTTGCACGGGTTGAGCAACGAATTCAAGCCCTTCTTCTCGTGGGAGGTTTCGCGGGAAACGAGTATCTCAAGGAGTGTGTTGAGGTGACTATCGTTCCTACTTTCCGCATGGACGTGATTAATGGCGTCCTTCTAGACTCAATTCCAATCACGGATAAAACTTATTGTGCGGCCGCCAGACGCCGATACAGCCACACTTCGCGGCGCAGCTCGATATGGACTTGCGAAGAGACAGCTCGTGTCTTCAGTCATAGTCCCACGTTCATATATGATGAAAGTACGTGCATTTCGCCGCTCGGGATTCTTCGGTTGTAATACTTGCCATTTAAGGTCAAACTCCCAGCGGAGCAGGAAGACTGGCAAAGACGGCCCACATATATTAGGAACAATGATGCAGGCGTCGCAATATGCGATAATAGGCAAGTCCCAAAAGTAAAATTTTGGGGCAAACAAAGTTAACCGGCGGCTCGGCTCTCCAGACTTCAGTTCCTGGTTGTGAAGGGTGCTGTTAACCGAAAGGGGTAGGTCATTCGGTGTGATTCAGACACCGTCAGTACTGAACACATACATCAGGCAAAGATTAACGACCAAGTTTTGGTGAGTTCTCTCGGGCCGTGGGGCCGTGAACCTCTGACTTACCTATGACATAGTAAATTCTCACTGAGTGCCAAAGGTATGCCGTTTGTAAAACTGTTCACATATCTGAACCCGACCAATCTCCGCGCAGATAGCACATTTCTCACCACGCTCTTTACTAGTGACACTGAAAGGGTGTTGCGATACACGGACGAGGGGGAAATAGTCGAGCTCTGCAAATGGACTGTGGACCTCTCGACGTTGCCCACTTTCCGCCAGAATGCAAATGCATCTCCAGGCAGGGGATTCTATACCGGTAAGTGGGGAATATCACCACATACGGTGCAACAACTTATCTTTGCTCCAGAATTTGAGTTGGGCCTCGAGCTGGACAGTGCCGAAGTGAGGGGCATATTGCTGTATAACAACCAAGAATGGGGAAGGTAAGTTCCGTGCCACACATTCTCCTGTTCAGAGGTTGAATTGGTAAAACTTGTTTTAGGGTTATATTTGATTTCCTCAACTGAACTGATGACGATTACGTATAGCTTGATGGCCAGTTTGAATACGTTTTGGACTTGGCAATGTATTAGGGCAAAATAATAACCATGTTCAAAACTTTCATTGAGCCTACTTGAGAGCGACCATCGGTTCCTGCCGGACTGTGGTCGTGAACCTTCCTCGCGAGCAGGCAAGTCATAAAGTCTACGAAGCGAGGAAAAAGAGTGTTCCAGGAACAAAAGAGGCTCTCTTTAGTGGCAATGCCACCATTATTCCATTTGGCGGTGAGTACCGCTTGATTTTGCATAAGCCAGAAAGCTCACGTACAAGTTGTACAACTTGGATGGGCAATTTACAGAAATTCAAAGGAATTTGGTATGTTGTGCCTATCCATCCCGACCAGTGCATAACTCAATCTTCGTAGATCTGTGATTATATAGCAAATTCCATTGTGGCCAGACATCAACGACAACTTGAAGAAACACGTTTTAGTGGGTACTCCCTTAAGTAAAGCGACGTCGTAGCAATTATCAATCTACATCCAGACCCAGTCAATCATATCTCTACCACGTGCTGAAGCCGTGTTTAATGCCTATCAAACTAAGAAGAGCGGACCTTGCTTCGAAGGCACAAGAGTGGCGCTTCTCCGAGAGATGGCAGACTGGGCCACCGACCCAGACGAGTCTAGGATGTACGTACTATCCGGACTGCCTGGCATCGGGAAAACCACCGTTGCCTACACCATCGCATCACGAGCAGCTGGCCTTAATCTCTTGGGCGCATCTTTTTCTCTCTCATGGGATGACTCGGAGGCCGACTGCAATAATATCAAGAGATTTTTCAGCACGATTGCATATCAACGTTGTGTCTACGATGAGCGCTTCGCTAAGGCCATTGGAGATGTGTTGCTTATAGAGCGCGGATCTGTGGCCACTACGAAGGATCCTCAAGAACAACTCCAAATTCTTATACTGGACCCGCTACGGAGCATCCTTCGGACACGCGCTCGGCCGATACTTGTTGTCGTCGATGCCTTGGATGAATGCCATGCTTCAAAGTCATTTTGACAACACGTCCCACTCCTTCAGTTGATCATTTCTTGTACAGTCAGGATGGCCTTAAAATCCTTCGCCTCCAAGATATTGAAGATAAGGTTGTCGATGGCGATATCCGGCTTTATCTCAATCACAGTCTGTCTCTGGAAGCAGTACAGGAGCGTTATCCCCAGCGGCAATGGTGTGCCAGTGGTGAGAAGATAGATTCTCTTGTTCGCGCTGCGGGAAGGCTCTTCATTATCGCTTCGACAGCTGTACAGTACATTTTCGACAAATCTGCTTCTAATCCTGCGGCTCAGATGCCAAAGCTGCTTCGTGCCTTTGCTCAATATCTCACACCCTTCAAGGATCTTGATCAATTTTACACCGTCATCCTTCGGAATGTTGTCCCTGAAAACTGCGACAACAATAACACAGTCACTCGTTACCAATCAATTGTTGGCGCCGTCGTATTCGCTCAACGTCCTCTTACTACTTATCTCCACGCTAGCTCAACTTATCAACGTGGATGTGGTGGAGATACGTGAGGTTCTCGACAACCTCCAGTCTGTGATTTTACTTGGCAGCAATGATGTAGCACGCATCTACCATGAATCATTTCCCAATTACCTCACAGACCAGATGCGCTGCAAGGATCCCCGTCTCCGAATTGATACAAGGGTCTGCCATATCCAGCTTGCGACATGCTGTTTCGAGATAATGGACAGGCGTCTCAAGCGTAATATCTTGGGTCTTAGTGATCCTGTTCGATTCATGAGCAACGAGGATGGCCTCAAGGTGGATGGGATAACAATTACAGATGAAGAAATACAGGAGAAAGTCCCACAACACCTGCAGTACGCATGCGCATATTGGGTCAATCATCTCGAGGTCGCAAATATGGAAGATGAAGCGCTCGTGAACGGATTGGAAAGGTTCGCAGATGAACATATTCTATATTGGCTCGAGCCGCTCGACTCGGAGGTTCTGAGCCTGGTCGGAAAATTGGACTTGGCTCACCGTGCTATTGGTGTGGTCCTGAAACTTCTGGTACAGTTTACTTTCACATGATACATAAGATGAAGAGCTAACAAGTTTACACAGACTTCGACATGTTCAGACTTGTGTCAGCTCTTATCTGACGCATTACGTTTCATTTCAAAGTTCTACAAACTCATCGAACGATCGGCGCTTCATACGTATTACTCAGCACTCCCCTTCGCACCATCAGACAGCCTTTTATATCATCGATATATTAAAGATGCAGAGCACAACATATGTAGCATCGAGGGAGGGCCAGAGAAGTGGGATACCCTTGTTGCTAACCTGAGTCAAGGGGATTTCTTATGAACCGCGGAATCTCCATCCACATGCAAAGGCCCTGAGGGAGCGATACTCGTACTCCCTGAAGGTGCTATCCAACATGAAGCGATAAACAGACAACAGCGCTAAGCGCCACGGAGTGGAATGATACACCTATACGAAGACCCTCGGCAGAGGTATTCCAAGTGCACTCCACAGTGGGGCATTTGCGGTTTTCCACCGGTCTTGCGAAGTTGCGATCCAGGTCAAGGTTTGAGGTTTGGCAGGAAATTATGCTTTCCGTGGTGCAATTCAACACCAAAATACCGGAGTGCAGAGCAGTAAGTGTCTCTTTTTGTTCGTTAATGCTACTTACGATTGATGTTGGTGTAGCAGTCGGGGAGATCCGATTGGGCCGTGTTGGCGTAAATCATTATATAGGTTTCATACGCGATGGCTTTTTCCTTATGATTGAGTAGAATACAAAGCGTCCATGTCGCAATGCAGAAACTGGAAGAATGGGGTGACAGGTAAAGCTGCTAAGAGGTACGATGGGGGGAGTAAGAAACGGTAATGTAGCCTACGCCACGTGAGGAATCACGATTGAAGACGAGAGAACGAGCTTAGATCAAGGAATTGAATGTACACAGGTGGATCTATGAGTCCCTTGATCATTAAGATGTCATTGGCGCTCATGCCACCGATGACACCTCTCTTGAAGGAACCAGGGATCAAAGGGAGGGGCTCTGGCGCGGATTCGGCAACTTGTTCATACCATGATAAAATATCTAAAGATGAGGGGCCAGTTGGAGGTTTTTCCTCGACGTCCTCCATGACATCGATGTCGTCGGAAGCCTCTGTGCCCTTGATGGTCTGAACATCCCAAGCCTCGCATGTCACTGGTAAGCTCATGGCACCAGTAACGATTCCCTTGTCTGCGCGCTGCACATCCCACATCTCCGCTAACCCTTCGTACCCGGGTGTGAGAAGCAGCTCGTCTCCGCCCCAGGAGAAGGAAGGGATCGTTCCAAGTAAAATCTGGCCCGAGGGAAGCATGGAGGGTTTTTAGGACGTGACATGAAGCCGTGGGATTAAATAACTAGTGGCCATTCATTTTCACATGTGAGTCAACGCTATAGGTATTTAAAGTCTTTGAGATTCCACCCCTATATTGTCTTACAATGGGAGATCCGTCCAGCCTTCGTCTCGTTCCTGCCTCTGAGTCAGCCATCCCAATCGATTGGACTCGTGTTCCAGAGGCAACGAAAAAGTTCCTCATCGAACAATACGGACATGATTTTGACAAGGGTGAAGACAAGCCTCTCCCAGCAACGATTGGGGACCTCGCAAAAATGTTTGACGAGTGCAAATTCTTTGGATACTTAACGTCCAGTCTCATCACAGTTCTCATGGACATCAGCGAGTTTGGGCTCCAACCCCCACCCCCAAGCCCTGATGGGCAAGCCGGTCCCCGTTTCTACATGACATACCTCGAAAAAGTGTGGTACTTGCTCTTTGCGCCAGGAACAAGAAAATGTATTATGGGCTACAGTGACGATTTTATCAGGAACTACGACAATGTCGATGACGCGCAGTGTGAGAAATGGGTGGCTGAGGAGACGGCAATGGCGCAGGCGTTCGACGTCACACTTGTGCGGGAAGTTTCACGATCAATGGGAGTATTCGTTGGAATCACCAAGAAATTGGGTGGATGGACCGCGATGACGATTGAATCCCAATTGCAATATACACAGTACGCCGAAGCAATTATGACGCTTCCCACCGACCATCCAGCATACCACGGACTGATGAAAGACGTGTTTCGCTCTTTTAGAGGGTGAGCTGCCACATTCGTTAGAGCTCGAACATTAGTTTACAGTCCTTGCAGATGATATGCCCGTCCTCGAAACACGAAAGTCCAACTTGTTCAATTGTACTTGTATACAATGTCTGCAGATAAGAGTCCATTGCATTTAAAATTTTCATGCCAATCCCGTTAAGAAATGCGAGTGTCTAGTGGTCCGTGCCTATGCTGCCAGGGATAGCAATCAGTGACAGTTGTCCATTGCCGTCCACCTGCTCGTGTAGTATACGTAATAGATTTGAATCATTTGATATATTGGGCCATTGGATATAAATAACTCTACAAGCGATGTGAAGTGACGGGAACGAACTCCCAGGCTTTCCTCCGAGGTGTGCCTTATCTCAGAGTCGACTGTAGCAATTACGGGGACGGGTAGGGAGCATGAATGAATGGCAGGACGGTGTTGAAAGGGATTTTGTTTCAGTTTCGTCCAAGATAGCTTTCAACTCAGATATACCACCATCGGGAAGCGTATCCGACGGATTGTGGTTATCGGGTGCAATTTCCAGCAGCCTTTGGATCAGTAAATATACGGACACAATGACCTCTTCCAGACTCACCACTCTGAGAATACCTCAGTGGCAATCCAAGTTGTCGCTACACTGTTGAGGAACAACTCATGAAACATGATCCATTTGGGTGTGAGTCCCTGAAGCTGTAGCACACTGGACCAGTGTAATATGAATTGCTTCCCAGCTTTATCAAACCGAGTTTCCGTCCCAAGAGCGAGGAACTCTTACATCTTTTTCCTTCACTCGGACGTAGTTATTTTTCTTGCCGTTGCCCCCGGCGACGTGCATATGAAAGCCAGAAAGTAAAGCCTTCTTAACGTTGGCAGCAATGGTAGGGTCATGAAGAACGTCTTCATTGAAATTCCCAACTCCATATCTCAATTCTAGCATCTCTTGTAATTGTGCTCGTATTTTGACGGCTTCCTTAAGAGCATGGGTAGACAGGTAGTTCATATTAGCCCAGGCGTCATCGCAAGAATCTGAGAATCATGCTTTAAGTTGTTTCCGAATGATAATGAACTGACTGACTCTCCATGTATTTGTTGTACACATTGAGAAGCGTCAAATGATCGCTTCCTGTTACGCTTAGCTTCAACTTTGCCCGATCGGCCTTGCGGTCCTGTCCAAACGGTCTACGCCAAATGTTCTGCACTAAAGTTATAAATGTCATTGTGTTAGCTATTCGCCGGTCTCTCTATAAAAGAGTTGTACCAGATAACATTGCAGCAATGGTAAGCATCTCTTCACTAACGTTTAGCTTGACACTCTGCAAGAGCGCTTTTGACACCTGTGCCAAGAAATCACACTATTGACATCCACGTCAACAGAAATTAATGATTACATACTCGAGGATCCAAGGGAAAATCCGCCATCACGCTACCCAACTCAGTTAGTGTCATCTCTTTGTCAACCGCGCCAAGTAGGTGAAGGGTTTCAAGAGCAAAGTTGATTCCTTCAGTTGTCGGTGCATCGATAAAATCGAGCTCCGGAAGGTCTTCGGCCTATCATATGATCAGTCGAGTTTGATGGTATGCTATGGGTTTGGACAAGCCTTTATCCCGATCTTGAGCAACTTGAGCATAGCTCCGCTCAAATCTATTTTGAGTACGTCAGGTTCGGGTATCTCCGGCATATCATGGAACTCGTCCTCCGTGTACACTCTGATGCATTTTCCAGGACCAGTTCGCCCCACACGACCCAATCTTTGCCGCGCAGAAGCTTTTGATATTCTTTTGTTTTTTAGGGTGTGAACGTTTCTGAGTGGGGAGAATGTATGCTGCTTCGAGAATCCACAGTCGACGACGAAATTTATTCCATCGATCGTGATAGACGTTTCGGCGATGTTAGTGGACACAATGACTTTCCTCCCAGGTCGACCACCCGTTACTCGTGGTTGTGGTGGAGGATCAGAGATACGTTTTTGCTTATGGGGTGGAAGAGAGGAGTAAAAGGGAATACATTCCAACGGTCCTATCTCCCGGTTTCGTTTGGAATGCATGTATACAATTTTTGTCATCTTCATGCACGCAAATTCGATCTCGTCTTCTCCCGTCAAGAAAAGGAGTATATCTCCCGGTTCGTCACGTCCATGGATATACATGATGATCTGTATGGCGATTTGCAAATAACTGCGTTTTGGTTCCTTGATGTAGAATAAATCTACCGGGTGCGGTCGAGCTTGAATCTCCAATAGTGTAGCGATGGTTTTGCCATTATCACGGCTAAAATATTGCTGAAACACCTTTGCATCTAACGTGGCCGACATGACGATGATTTTGAGATCTGGTCGTCTCTTCACAACGTTTTTCAGGAGCAACATCAGAATGTCTGTGGCGACAGTACGCTCGTGCACTTCATCGAGGATGATTGTTGAGTAACGGGTGAAATCAGGATCGCCTATGGATTCGTGCAAGAGAAATCCATCGGTCATGTAACGGAGAAACGTGATGCGAGGTGTCGTCTTGTTCTCAAATCGGACGGTGTACCCCACCTCAACCCCGAGTTTGACTAGAAGCAACGTGGTCAGCATTGTAGGTGTGAAGAGTTAGTATATCCTCACCATCCATTTCTCTTGCTACCCTAGTCGCTACGGAAACAGCAGCAACCCTCCTTGGTGACGTAACTGCAATCATTTTCCCCTCGGGATGGTGGAAATCGCTATATGCGACAATTTGCGGTATCCTATAAGGCCAGACTTGGGAAACGAATGAACTAAAGAGCAGAAATGACTCACTGTGTGGTCTTTCCGGTACCAGTTCCACCTGTCAGTATAATAACTTGTCGTTCAGAAAACTGTTATAATAGTAAATAGTTTGTCAGCCACCAAGCTAAGGTAGAAAAGAAAAGAAGCCTGCGTAGTATTGATAACCTAAGCGCAGTTCCCTCCTTTTCCACCAGATCTCCGTGCCTGGAATAGACGAACGGGGGACTTACGAATTTGCAAAACTCGCGTAACTTGGAGAACACCGGGAGCTTCATGCGCTTCTCTAGAAAGGATTTGTAACCCTGTGAAAAGGGTCGTGCGGTGAATGGATTAGTATCTGATCGCTGACATTTAGGAGTTGTTGGACCGTATTAACCAAAGCAAGGCTCGAGCACATACCATGGATCGTAAGATAGCTTCTGGATCCAAACTCCGCGCAGAGGGAAGAGAAAACGAGTGACCAACTGCGGCGTTGCGTGGGCGGAACATCGACCTGACAAGACCTACGGTAGCAGTCAGACATGAGGTATATATGTGCCACGGGACATAAATAACTCACAAGAGAAGATGTGAACTGACGGGAAGCCCGGACTTCTGGCAGGCTTCTCTCATCAGCAATGCAGTAAAGCAACTCAGTTGCTGCCTATGAGTCAGTGTTGCCCATCCACAAAAGCCAGGCAGTGAGGCCTAGTGAGGGTTTACGAAGAGGCGCATGTTGCATTGTGTTCAACGATGATCGAGAGCCGACAAACAAGCAGCTTCGCACTGCATTTCACTATTAATGGACTGCGATGACGCTTGAATCCCAATTGCAATATACACAGTACGCCGAAGCAATCATGACGCTTCCCACCGACCATCC
>KN818427.1:20166-34590 GCA_000827485.1 Amanita muscaria Koide BX008
CAAACAAGTCTATCGCACCAGTCTCATCAGGCTGAAACCAAAGAAGATAGCGGGAGATTCTCACTTTTCATGACCCGTCAATTGCTTCACATGTCCCCTGCTTCGCTCCCGGCCACAGATCGGTGACGGGTGGCTTCAACGAATGCCCAGTATAAGTACTCCAGCTCCAACTCTGCATCATTACATTAGCAAAACGATGTTCAAGGAAGCTAACAAGAAAAGATTCACAATCTTCGTTGTCCTTCTTTCTCGACCACTTTCTCTTGGCTGCTTCATTAAATGCTATGTGGAACCCTGTCGAATTTGGCAGTTCCTGCATTTTCAATGCAGCTGCCTTCTCCTCCGAATCCTTGTGTTGGTCCAAGGTGAGATGCTTGGTGACTATATCGAAACATCTATCGTTCACCAGTTCGCATCCGCAACGACGCCCTCGGTTTGGTTGACATAGCACACTGAGGAGTCTTGGAGATGAATCTCCACTCAGCCTCACTCCGTAGTAGAGAAAATATCGCGGCTGTGCGTTGTTCGAATGTGGCGGATAGGCCTTGATGATATGAGGTTCTTGCGGGCTTAATTTGGGCTTTGCGGAGATGCTGGCATTAGAACCAGGTAAAAAATCCAAATGTACCCGCATTCAGACGCTTCGGCTGTATCATACCGTTGCTGTCGTGTCTTGTACTTTCGTATTGCATTGCTGGGAATTGTAAGCATCAACGTTGTGATCGAGCTTTGTTTGGCATTGGCAAATAAACCGTGACTCCGGCAATGATCCGCTTGCACCCGGTCGTGATTGCATTCAAACGGATGTTGATGGACGGAGACAAGGACAGCATCGCACCCACTGTCGCGCAGGAGTTATCACGCCCACAGCCGACATGAAACGATTGCAGGCCTTCGCCATTTCCAATGCGGAGCAGAAGTTAAAGTTCCTTGTTGAGAAAGTGCTGCATATCATTGACGACGTCGGGAAACGCTCTGCTATTGGTTCGGGTGGTGTGAGAAGAGAGTTTATCCCGCGACTTCGTTGACCTTGGTCAACGTTGTACGGCAGGACACTATCATCTTCATTGTTCCTGCTTTGAGCACTGCAAAGAAACACCTCGTCGCGTTCTCGGCCAGGCTCTATGAAACTACCAGATCCAACATTCCATTTGCTCTCATCCTTAGCATATCTACATTTGCCACAACGTCAAGCAAGCCTGAGAGCCAGCATTCGCTGATGAATATATGCCCTATATTCTTCATTCGTATAGCCCCCGGCCCACCACGAGCTGGTGCCGTTCCAGCGACATGAAGCCAGCCGAGTGGACTGATCTTCTGAATGTGACTATCCAAGCCGACTGCCGTCAGAAACGATCTTTCCTCCGGTCTCGCACAGTCGCACCCCTTCGCTCGCTGCAGATGCTCTGGCCACCGTCAAAATCTTTGTTGACACTCGTCTCGTGAAATGGACGAACTTTTGAACAGTTCTCGGCCTGTGAAGAAAGTTACAAGAGAAGCGTACAGAATGTTGGCAGATACCCAGTTTCGTGGATAGTTGCCTATATCTGTCGCAGTCGGACGGATCATTCAGACTTTTGAACGCGCCGGAGAATCGACAAGGTTCAGGAAGTCTGGTACCGCTCAATATGATGTGAGCATTGGCCGCAAATATTGGTCGTTGGATGCGTGGTTCAAGATCGAAGACGAGCATAGGTGCATGTCCAGAGTGCAGAAACGCTCTTTGCAGAGATCGAGGCGGCGAGAAGTTCACACTGCGTGCTCCACCGTACAAATTTCCATCACATCTAACGCGAATAGATCGCCTTGATTATATCTAAGGATCCGACACAAGTCGTTTAATGATACATCCAACTTTTCGGCTAGTTCGTTGTATGAAATTTCACATTTTCAATCTTCCCATCGGTCGAAAGGTGAGGCCTTAAGGACCGGTTCCCCAATCTATTATCAGATTTAATAGCTGGATCATGAGCGTACTCGTCGAAAATGACAATTACTGAAGCATACGCTCTCACCCTTATCGCATGTTCACCAGGGACATTAAACAATTCATCTGTCATCAGCCGATTTATGTTGTCTCTCTAGCAGCGCTCCAAGTCTTAACAGGGTTTTAACCCTATCTGAGGGAAATAGTAGATCCAATGAGGAACCTTCTTAAAATAATGAGCGATGCATAGGCGCCGGCAAAGCATCATATATGAAAGAATGCGTCCCTTGCATAGATGCCTGTTTTCAATTTGAGCCATTTGTTACCACCGTCTTCTCCGAGTCCTTTTCTTCTCATCCAAACCTCCGTATGTCGGATTTATTGATTCAATGAAAGGAGAGGCTTCGCGAGGTCGCTGAGTGGGGCTTCAATGATGTCCTCCCAACGGATTTGCCACAGAAATATGACCACCAGACTGAGCGTGGCCACTGGCCACCGCATACCAATTGTCATCAGCGGTACCCAGAAGATGCGTATGGTATAGTCTAATCACGAAAGCGCACTTCCTTGTTCAAGTTCAATGCGATGTCTTCTCTGTCTTCCATTTATTCTTGACATCGCCTATATTTTTGGTCTTTTATTCCCGGCTGGTCCAGATGGAATGGAGCAACACCCGAAAGACATGATAAACGCATTGAAAGAGTCGTGCCATCGTTTAGATCAGAGGGTCGACGGTCCCCGGAGCTCCTTCAGAGCAACCTTCTCGTTTCAAAGATTTTGCTAGCGTGTTGATGATACGATCGTGAGATAACGAAGTAATTGAACATGAGATTCCGCTGTACTGTCTGAAGGTGAGCGGTGTAGCCGCGAACAACAAGCGAGTTAATCAGAGCGTTTAAAGTATCGTGTTTGTCATTTCTGCTACTTATTGTACATGCGGTGGATAGTAACGGCATAGGGATGATCAGCTAACATGGCTGGTAGGTAGTCGTAGAATGATAACGCGCCCGTCCTCGCAACCTAATGCAATCATGGATGATCCCTGGGTCCATTCCGTCACAGGAATTTGTTTGGGAACCCATAACACGGGCACAGGGCTCTTATGTTGAGAAAATAATGCTGTAAAGTAGTGCTGCTCTTTGTCTTTACAGTGCCAAACGGGAACACCGTGCCAGAGTAGAGTGTTGGGAAGCTGGACCAGATGTTCGAGCGTAGGACCTTCTGTGGTATGGTTGTTGATAAGGTCGAATGATTGGAAAATGCCCTTGTCAGATTGTACCACGAGGTGCGAATTGTCGGGTAGGAATGTCATTGTGTAAATGTCGAAAGAGGCGCCGAATGTACGGATGGTTGTGCGGTTCACCATATCAAACAGAGTGACACGGCTATAATCGTGGCAGACGGCGATCAGGGTACCGTTCTCTGCAATCGACACTTGGACTTGAAGTTGGAATGCCATATCATCGGATTTGGTAAAGGTATGAATGGGACGTAGCGTGTCAAGACTCCACAGAGTGACACCATCACCATGCTTTGAATACCATGCAGCAACCAGCACACTGTTCGAGAGTGCAGCCGCTTTCAACCAACCAGGCGCTTTGAGGGTTCCACGTAATATCCCATCTCCACCATTCCACAGTTTGATAGTCCCGTCATACGACCCAGAAGCGAACAGCCTACCATCGGGGTCAAACCCAACTGCCCGAACTGATTGCTCGTGACGACGGGATTGGCGGAAAATGCGAAAGAAAAATTTCTCCATTTTCGAGCGGGGGACCAGCGGGTCAATTCGTCGGTTTGTAGGGCTTGTCCCCCACAGTTCAACTGTACCGTCCCAAAATCCGCAAGCAAGTCGTGAGCAGTCTTGTGATAAAGTCAACGCTGTGACAGCAGTTGCATTTCCTTTTGAGGGAGGACTGGAAGCGTCGATACCTCGAATATCCCAGAGGGTTACATTGCAACCGTAGTCCCCAGAGGCTAGACGGGTGCAGTCTGGTGAGAAAGCGGGTGGTATAAGCCCTCCGCCGAGCGGAAGTGTGTGAATGAAGGTGTGGGTATTGGCGTTGTAGAGCTCGATACCATAATTAGTTGTGATTGCAAGTATATTGTCCAGTGAGAAGACCATCGATCGTGGCATATCGAGTTCTAGAACCTTGATTTTGGCCAGGTGGTCACGGTTCTCGCTCCACAACATCACTTGATTGTGATCTACAGTTGCAAGCAGAGATCCGTTTGCTGAGATTGCCATGAAGCGGCAATCTACACCAGTACTGACGGCGGCAATAAGCCCACCGCTCTCACTATTCCATAGTGTCAAGTTGCCAAAGAATGACAGAGAAGCGATTCGGGAGCCATCACCCGAGAATTCGAACTTGGGATGTAATCCGCATTGCAGATCGGCGATGAATCTCCCGTTGATCCCATCTCGCAATTTGATACCGATCGGCGACGAATAGGCGAGTCTAGTGCCAGTGTGGGAAATTTTCAGCCGACCCCAGTCTTTGACTTTAAATCCATCAAGCCTGTCTATTAATTCAGCATTGCCACTGTCCCATAGCCAAAGAGTCCCGTCAGACAACCCTGCCGCAACCCGGCCACTTTCAGATGAGAGAGCCAATCTTTCAATCTTCGACGACGTAGTAAACATAGTGCCGCTTGGGCTCCCATTCATGTCATAGAGCGTTGCGATGTTATCCTGGGATGAAGCAACTGTAGAAAAGTCGTTGGCTACTGCGAACCTGTCACCTGCTATCGTAGAAATGAGGGTGCCCGTGGCTGCGTCCCAGATGTTCAACTTTCCCTCCTCGCGTATTTCATTTCCGTTAAAACAAGAAAGAAACAGAGTGCTATCGAGCGAGAATTTGATGCCTTGGACATAGTGGTCGTTTCTCAGATTAGCGACAAGGGCATCCCACTCTTCTGGCCCAGCCTCGATGCTACATATGTTGTCCTCTGCCTCTTTAATATACCGATGATATAAGAGGCTATTTGTTGGTGTGAAGGGCAGTGCTGAATAATATGTATGAAGAGCCGATCCTTTGATGATTTCGTAGAACTTGGAAATAAAACGTAATGCGTCTGACAAGAGCTGATCCAAGTCTGAAGACGTCGACGTCTGTGCGATATCCTCATTAGCTTTTCATCTTATGTATCATGTGAAAGCAAACTGTACCTGAAGTTTCAGGACAACATAAATAGCGGTGTGAGCCAAGTCCAATTTTCCGATCAGGCTCAGAACCTCAAGCCAATATAGCATATGTTCATATGCAAACCTTTCCAATCCATTCGTGAGAGCCTCGTCTTCCATGTTTGTGACCTCGAGATGATTGACCCAATATGCGCATGCGTACCGAAGTTGTTGTGGGATCTTCTCCTGTATTTGTTCATCTGTTATCCCATCCGCTTCGAGGCCATCCTCGTTGCTCATGAATCGAGCAGGATCTCCAAGACCCAAGATATTACGTTTGAGGTGCTTGTCCATTATCCGAAAACAACAGATCGTGATCTGCATTTGGCGCATCAGTGGATCAATGCGGAGTTTGATGTCCTGGCATAGCTTCGAATCCGTGATGTAGTCCGGAAACGATTTGTGATAGATCCGTGGTATATCATCGTCACCAAGAAGGATCACAGATCGGAGGTTGACAAGCACCGCACGCATTTCCTCCACATCTATGTCGATAAGGTGTGCTAGCGTGGTGATAGGAAGAGGATGTTGAACAAATATAATCGCGCCAACAACTGATTGGTAACGATTGACTAAATCGTCATCGCAGTCCACCGGTACAATATTCCGGAGTATCACGGTGTAAAATTCATTGAGATCTTTGAAAGGCATGCGATCCTGGGCGAAGGTGCCAAGGAGCTTTTGCAACCGAGCCGCAGGATTAGAAGCGACCTTGTCTAAAATGATCCGTATCACTGTTGAGGCAATAATGAAGAGTCTTCCCGCTGCACGAACAAGAGCGTCTACCTCCTTATCGCTCGCACTCCATTGGCTCGTTGGAACGTGTTCTTGGACTTTTTCAAAAGAAAGCCTGTGGGTGAGGTAAAGCCGTATATCACCGTCAACAACTTTATCTTCGATGTCTTGCAAGTGGAATATTTTATGGCCATCCTGACGGCCGAAGAAACGATCAAGGCGCGGCTGTGGCCGTGTTGTCAGAATGACCTTGAATGACGGTAAGGCCCGGACAAGTTGCTTCAACCCAGTCAGAACGGAAAGCGCGTCTTCTTCGTCACATTCGTCCAGTGCATCAATGACGATGAGTATTGGTCGAACATGTGACTGGACAATGCTCTGGAGTGGGTCCACTATAAGGGCTTGCAGCTGTTCTTGAGGGCCTTTCGTTATTGCGGCAAATCCATCATCTGTCTGCAACGCATTCCCGATGGCTTCGGCAAATGTTTTGTTATAGAGACAGAGCTGATATGCGATGGTGGTGAAGAATTTTTTCGCATTCTTGCGGTCGCTCTCGTCTCGTGAGAAGAAGAAAGATGCTCCCAAGAGATTGAGGTTAGCTGCTCGTGATGCGACGGTGTAGGCAACTGTGGATTTCCCAATGCCAGCCAGCCCGGATAGCACGTACATCCTAGACTCGTCTAGGCCGGTGACCCAGTCTGCCATCTCTCGAAGAAGCGCCACTCTTGTGCCTTCAAAGCATGGTCCGCTCTTCTTCTTGGTTTGATAATCGTCAAACACAGCTTCTGCACGTGGTAGATCTCTGATCGACTGAGTCTGAGTGTGGAATATTTGAGAATAACCGCAGCGTCGTCATCCAAGAATACCTACCAGAAAATTTCGGTTCAAAGTGTGATTGATGTCTGGCAAGTTGGCGTGGTTTGCTATAAAATCACATATCTATGCACATCGGGTTAGCCTTTGATCAGAATGTGTATAGCTTCGGCGTACCAAATTCCTTTGAAACTCTGTAAATTGGTCATCTAAGCTGTGCGTGAGCTTGTTGACTTGAGATGAGAGATTGGCAGCCGTGCTCACCGCCACATCGAATGATCGTGAAGGTCTTGTTGTTGACAGTACTCCCAAATGTGTGTCCACCTCCAGTGAAGTTTGCGGTTTGGAAATGAGCACCACCGCCTGTATTAACCCCGGGATTCTGGGTGGGGGGAATGCGATTGCTGGCATTTGACGCCCGTTGTGCAGTTGACATGGATGGGTCTCGGCGGCCTTTTGCGATACGGCGGGCATTTGTACTAGAGATTGAGAAATCAAGATTGCCACCTCCGCCTCCGTCTCTGCTCTGGGCATCTACGTTTCCACGGTTCATGGAAGGTGGTCCTATG
Organism: Amanita muscaria Koide BX008; assembly: GCA_000827485.1. NCBI lineage: Eukaryota > Fungi > Basidiomycota > Agaricomycetes > Agaricales > Amanitaceae > Amanita > Amanita muscaria. The sequence continues at coordinate 27,398 of KN818427.1, forward strand.
AGAGGTAGCACCTGTGAGGGGGGGGCTTCAGTGGAAGAGGATGACATGTTGGATGTCGGTGAGAAGGTTTTGCAAGGTGTGTACCGCGTGGCCTTAGGCTATTTCGAGTCTCTCTCTCTCTCCGTCCTCGGTCAAAATGCGCTCAAAACCTCCGTGAATATATGTTATTAAGTTGATTACCCTTATCCTCACGTTGTGTCCTGTCGTTGCCTCGTAACATGATGATTAATGGCATTGAAATCTACGATGTATAGGGAATGGAATCTGCACTCGATTTCGGGTCTGTATCAAGATGATAAAGTAGATTAACCGAATCAAATGGCCTTCTATCAGATCAAACGATGGCCTAGTATAGGCGAAAGAGTGTTTCAGAGTAGGGGTACAGCAATGCTCCGTTGGCCGTTTTAGTAGTATTGTTGAAAATTCAAAATAGAGGGTGTGTGATTTGAGAGTCGGACGCGGGGCGAGAAGAGAGAAGCGACCGATTGAGAGGCATCTAAGTCGGGGATGACAGGAATCAACGTCCATTACAACATCAATACACGATTGGAAATAAGGATATAGGTATCGTGGAAGCTGCATCAATTCAAAAGATCAGCAAACGATGTTTCCATAGGTCAAGTGCAAGATATAGGACTTGAGATCATGATCCGAGAGCGCATGACCACCGAAACAGAGAAAAGGGATCTTACCTGCCAACTGAACAACACTCTGCCACCGACGTTTTTCTCATCCTCAACAGCTCCAGCATCCAACAAGCGTAACAACACATCCAAAGCGAGCTGGAACCTCGCCATGGGCTGCAGGAGGAGCGCAAACGCCTGAGAGCGCGGAAGCGAGTACACCCGTGTAAACAGATGGGCTACAGAGGCTTTGACGGGGTCCAGTTCCCAATCGGGTTCAACCTGCTCATGCTCCTGCTGCCACCGCTGATGTACCAGCAATCTGAGCAGTGTTAGCAGTACCCATCATCGTTGGAGTCCCATTCCTTGTGTGCCTATTCATCCCAATCATCGTCCCAGTCATTCCAATTGCAATAACTGCAAAGCACCCGCTCCAGAACTCGAAGATGATGCTGTGGAAGTTGAACCCGACGACAGGCATTTAGGAGTTGGATTCCAACAACGGGAGAAGGTTGATGGGGTACGATCGTCGTTGTCGTTCCCGACAGATCAATACCGACACTGCATGCCGTTGAGGCCGTTGATGTTGGTGGTGGGGTGATACCTGCAGTGATTGCACCACCACTGATGCTGCTGATACCGCTGACACCATCAACAGAACAGATGATGTGATTCGGTATAGAAGCCAGCGGTGTTAGAAACGACTGCATCGATGTATGCATAGGTGAGAGTGAGAGTCTGGTGATGGCGTATTAGTTACATTGGTTGTGTGAGCGATCAGAATTTTGGTGTCATTGGAATGCTGCAGCTTTTCCACAATCGGAGCTGCTGTAGGGCGCTCTAGCCGCTCCTTCTGCTCTCGTTCTGTCTCCTGCTCCAGAAGCATAGGTATCTTTTCTCGTCGTCATCGGCTTCTCTTGTCCAGGCACAGGCTTCTGATGCCGTTGCACTTTCTGCTTCTGCCCGACCTGCGAATCCGCAGCTGAAGGCATATGGTCCACTTTCGAAACCGCCTATCGCACCGTTGGACTACCAGTAGACATAGGCCTTGGTGGCGCAGGTTGACATGATTGTAATGCGCCTATATCCGCCGCCCCGGCTTGGATTGGAGTCGGTGGAAGAGGCAGTTTAGCGGTACTAGTACCGTTGACGAAAAGGGCAACTTTGGCTGCACCGGAAAGACCGTCGTCTGTGTTTAGCATTGGTGGAGAGCTTTCTTGACGCCTAGCTTCGGGACAACGAAGTTCCGAGCCCTCCGTAACATGTTCCTCAAGTCGAACTGGGCAGGGGCACCTGCGTGGAGGAGAGAATTGGTCAATAAGCATGAAGTGAGGCGGAGGGAAGAAGGCGAGTAGTTGGGACGGTAGAGTTGAAAGTTGACGCTTACCTAATGTGCACGCTTTTGGTAGTCGAGAACGTCCAGAACTGCTGGGCAGAGTCTTTCTACGGACAAAGAGAAGAAAATCCTCAGTAGTGATGAGAAGTGAGTCCATAGCGCCGATTGCACCAGTAGCTGTCCAGTGAGTATATTTGTCGAACGGTTGCCTAACTAGGCCAATGTCCATGACGGATGCGCCTTCCAAGGTGTGCAGCATGACGCCTGTGACGAATCCTATGATTCTTAGAATGGAGACACGACCACGTTTCGTTTCTATAGGACACGATCAAACCTGTGTTCGTCAAAGTGAATAAGAGACATACCAAGAGCACTAGAAGCCCTTCTCCACCTACGACGTGAGGCGATCTCTCCAGACCAGACTAGGTTGCAAGAAAGTTGGATGACATCCAGCGGGCCGCAGGTATGATCGCCACAAACCCTGCAATACAGGTGAAACTGTCCAAAAAAGGAATGCCAAAAGCACCCAACACGCTAGATGCCTAGTAGCAACCCAAGGTTGGTCAGGGCTGGTTACCTGGAACTTGCGATACTTACCATGATATACCTGCATGCCGCAAGCATGGGGCTACACTCCTCGACCCATCCTCTTCGTCCAAGATCTGGCCCCGAGACCGGCCAATGAAGAAGTAGGGAATGCCGAGAAACGGGCAGGAAATGGTGAATTCCAGGACCCACAGGAGCGATTGAAGATAGTCCGGTTGAGGAAACCTTTCAGTGACAGAAGCAACAAGTCTATCGTAACCAGTCTAATCAGTTTGAAACCAAAGAAGATAGCGAAAGACTCTCACTTTCATGACCCGTTAATTGCTTCACATGTAGTCCCCTGCTTCGCTCCCGGCCACAGAACGACATGTGACGGGTGGCTTCAACGAAAGGTACTCTGGCCCCAACTCTGCATCGTTACATTAGCAAAACGATGTTCAAGGAAACTAATAAGGAAAGATTCACAATCGTCGTTGTCCTTCTTTCTGGCTGCTTGATCAAATGCCTCGTCGAACGCTGCCGAACCACTGTTTCCGGCATCTTTCAACCACCTGGTGCCTTCAGCGCTCCCCTTCGAATCCTTGTGTTGCTCCAAGGTCAGGTGTTTGGTGACTGCGTCGAAAAACCATATCGTTCGGATTCGTTACTCAGCTCCACATCCGCAACGACGCCCTCGGTTTGGCTGACATAGCACACCGAGGAGCCTGGGAGGCGAATCTCCACTCAGCCTCACTCCGTAGTAGAGAAAATGTCGCGGCTGTGCGTTGTTCGAATGTAGCGGATAGACCTTGGTGGTGCTAATAAGGTTCTTGCGGTCCTTTGGGCTCTGCGGAGAGACTGGCATTCACTAAAAAAAAAAGGAGAAAAGCAAACGTGAGATAAAGATGAGGTAAAAAATTGGAATGTGCTCGCATTCAGACGTTTTGGCTGCATCACACTGTTGCTGTCATTAATAAGAAGGATATTTGTCTTGTGCAATGCATTACTGGTTATCGATATTGAAGAAAATGACTTGTATGTTGTGAAAGAACAAACTTACATACTTGATCGACATACATCAGGTTTGTTTGGCAGATCGGAACCGCGTCAAATACGCGCGTTCCTTCCACCGCCTCCGAATCGAGAATGGATCACCGACCCAGTCGCTTCCACATCCATCGCAGAACGGGCGCATACGATGCCGTACATACCTATCCTCGGCAGCAAAGCTGACAGTGCAACCAGAACTCACTCTGGTGGGTACCATCCTTTGCCACCAAAGAGGCCACATCACCATCCTTGCACGATCGTCACTCTCTTGAGCACGAAATACTCCAGAAACCGTCATTACGCTCGTACTCCCCTTAAGGCTTGGTTCTCTACTGGAGAGGACAACGTCCTGACGTTAGGGTGGCTTCCCAAAGAGTATGACTGTATGAGACCTACTCAACAGAGCGAGCGGTCGCCCTAGCATGACGCTCCCGCCAGCACCAGGAGGACGAAATTCGGACCTTGAGCGCTTCTTTTCTACATGAAGCACAAAAAGACACAGACCAAGAATGGGCCGAGGCGGTCCTCCACAAGAAACACGTTGGAACTTCCTTCATTGCCTTCAAGATCGGGCGACATAGGTACAAGCCCAGACGGAGAAATACCAAACTCTTCATGATCGCGTGTGACGGACGACCCCAAACTCTTCGCCCGTTTCACCAGAGCCACTACAAAACATGCCCCAATTGGGAGCTACTACAAGAGATCACAATAGGTCGATCTTCTGCCCCTCTCCGGAGGAACGATATCAATCTAGAACCCACATCCTGGATGAATTTCTGGGAGTCATGGCTGGTCTCCAGCGAAACATTCATGTCTGATTTCTCCGTAACAATTCAAAAGCCTTCGCTTTTGCGAACTGAAAACGACCTTCATGGACATCGAGCCCTTGTATTACTTAAATACGCACATCGTGCTTCGCCTACCTTAGATACTTGTCGTATACCTACGTGTCCGCAACGTTAAACATAGCCACCTCGAAAAAGAAAGGAAAAAAAATTGATCATGTGACGGTCAATTTAAGCGCGTACGGTCGTCTGGAAAGCGGAACTTCAGTCCTTCCAGATCCTGCATTTCCTCCCTTCACCCATGATTGCCATCGTGGAGCACTCACCCCCTTCACTCATCACCATCTTTGTCGGCGGACCAGGCTGACTCTCGACCGACACTTTGACACCCTACACGCGAATGAACAGGCTAACCTGTTCCTAATGCGAAATCCGAACTATTGCAACTATGCCAGCCACTAATACTGTTGAACGACGTTGGAATGTTCAAATGCATCGCCATTGTTAATCGTTTCCTTCACGTTTACTGCAGGATCATGTCTACTCGACTCAGCATTGAAGCCAGAAGAGTGCGGATAGACAGTCCGTTCTCTCCACTCAAAAAGATGGCAAACTGGTTGGAAATTCTGAGACAAAATGGACAGCAAGGGCGATTAAATCGTGTTCTGATCACTTGGCTTGTAGTATTACCGTAATCCTGGATTTTCGGTGCATGCTTAAGGCGGGATCCCGATTTATAATTTGAAAGCAACAAGTCTATCGCCAGCGCTACAACCCTTGGTGCGTGTTATTTTGTAAAAGTTCGCTCTTCCTGACACACTCTCGTGACTACCATTCCGCTCGATAAGCCTGAAGACGGTAGGTAATTGACCTCACTACCTCCAATAACAGCCCGGCAGCCTGCATCCTCATCAGTTCGGATATTTACCAGTTTCACGCTTATCTACGGTTGCCACTTTCCCCCTCAATTCTACGTCGATGTTGTGATCCATGGATCTTCAGCGCTTAGCACCCACAGAGCCCCGTCTTCTTCGACTGCAAGTGCCTTTGCAACTGTTGTTCTCTATCGTTCCATCTCCTTTCATTGGCATCTCTGCAATTCAAGTTCTGTATCCAAGACAAGCTAGGAGCATGGTATAATCATCCACCGCCTTTCCCCTTCCTTCTACAACTCAATGTCACAGCACATTATCCTTCTACGGCTATTTGCCAGCCCACGGCAGCCGATATGGTACAGCCGTAATGTTAGTTATGCACTACGTCGGTAACGTCGAGGGATCACAAGGTCTGAGTAAATGAAAGAAGGAAGCGAACTGTGAGACTACGGCAAAGGGGTATTCATTCGAGCGTTTGCAGTTCGTGTTTCATGAGGAATTCTTCTCCCACTGGTGTCACATTCGCCGTTAAAAGAAATCGTGTAGGATGTCAATATGTCACTTCCAAAAACCAACGCGATCGTGGAATGTCCCTCGGCCCTTGCCCGTACAACACCAAGTTCCCGAGGGATCCATAGTGCAGGTACACGACGATCGTGTCCAGAAAATAACGTCCCAAGCCTGGCCATCTTCGTACAATATCAAGACTCGAACACCATGCCAAAGTGGCATTTTGCAGCTGCATGAAATGTTCGAATGTTTGTCCTCGCTCGAGTTTCCCATTGACTAAAGTAAGAAGGTCGCTGCCCATCGTCATTGTCAAACTGCTTTCCTTCGCGCTGTGAATTGTCGGGTAGGAATGTCATCGCACGGCTGTCAATATCGAACGTAACAAATAACTATGCGCTTTGTGATATCGAAAATAATGGTCTACTGAAAGACATCTAAGGCGGTGGTGCGGCATCATTGGCTGAAAACGACGAGCGCAGCGAAAAAGATCTGTGGTAAGTATAAATTATGATCCAGCGTTTTGAGATCCCACAGAGTTCCCCGATCTATCATCGGTTAGCTAAATCGCGAGGGCACTCGTCGGAAATGACACTTATGTCATGTACACCCTCAAGGCCTCGCCCTTGATATCATCTCCTGATCGGTATATTCACAAGAAACTGTCGACAACCGAATTTCTTCGTGATATTATTTTCTTCTAACAGCGCTCCTAGTAGAAGAAAGTTAAGGAAAACGGCGTAGGTTCAAGAATTCAGGTACCTAGTTTTTTTGACCCATAGCGCGATGCAGCATGTGTGAAAGAATACCTACCTTGGATAGACTGGTGCCTGGTTTTGAGCCAGTCGTACTGCCTGTCGTCTCCTCCGGTTGTTCTCATCCAAACCTCATCCAGACATCCGTATATTCGATTTGGCTGGATTTTTGTTGATCTGAAGGAGAAACGCAGATTGAGGACTTCATGTCCTCCCAACGGGTTTGCGACAGCATAACTGCCAGAGCTAATTGAGTCAGCTTATGTAGTGTCGGAACAACTGTGCCAGTTCTGCTAATCATCAGCGGTACCCAGAAGTTGTGGAAGTACCCGGCATTTCGACAACAATCACGAAAGCGCATTTCCTCGTTCTGGTTCAATGCGATGCTTTCCTTAGTTTCTTTCTGTCTTCGTTTTATTCTTGACATCGCCCTTCTTTCTGGGCCTCTGGCCTTTTAAATCTTATGCCCGGCGGTCCAGACGGAATGGAGCAACACCCGGCAGCCATGATAACTTGAAACACATTTGAAAGAGTCGTTCCATCGTTTAGCGAAAGACTCAGGATCAGAGGGTCGAGCCCGAGGTGTCCTTGTAGCCGTTTTATGATTTCTCCCAGCAGTTGCTACATCTCCACATGATAATGTTTCCAATTATAATGTGAAATCATAATTATCCCTCCCTCTGATTGTCACATTATGATGTGTCTCTCTCCCTCTCAGTGTTGCATTATGATGT
>KN818428.1:0-35127 GCA_000827485.1 Amanita muscaria Koide BX008
CTTTGCGGACACATCACACTGCCTCTCGTCTGCCTCTGCATCAGCATTAGCGTCCGCGTAATGTTGGCATCACCTTCAGTCTCTTCAGACGCTCTTCGGCTCCCATCTCTGGCGCTACCCTAACGGCGAGCGCTTAGACGTTACAGAATTTGTTAGAAGCTAAGAATGGATGGTGGTACCTACGTTTAGAGCATGGCGTTTCAGTTACGTATGTGATAGTGATGCACGGGTGACATACGTTTGGTCTTGCGAGTAGGGATAACAGTGTTATGAGCAACGAGTTTCATAAACACGCCACCGGTTGTCTCGATACCGAGAGTAAGGGGGTTCTTAAGGAGTTGTTAGACCTTGGGGATACGTGTAGAACCGCCAACGATGACAATCTTTACGATATTTAGCAGCCGTTATTTGTGTTGGATCTGTAACGTACCTCATGTATATCTTCCTTCTTGACGTTGGCAACCTGTTCAACGGGCTTCAACGTCTTACGGAAGAGGTCCATATTGAGCTCTTCAAACTTGGCGCTCGTGAACCGAAAAGTCATTGCCGTCCTCGAAACTTTCTATCTCGATCGTGACAAGTTGCTGAGTGGAGAGCGTGCGCTTGGCCCTTTCAACTTCCTTCTTCCGTTTACCGAGAGCCCGAAGATTCTTGCTAATGTCAGTACCGGTCTTCTTGTAGCTCTTGATCAGATAGTCTATCACCCGGTTGTCGAAATCTTCTCCACCGAGATGGGTATCACCAGCGGTAGCCAGTACCTCGAAAACACCGTCCTCCATCGTGAGAAGGGAGACGTCGAATGTACCACCGCCGAGAAAGTCTAAAGAATATGAATTTATCAGTTGCTAGAATGGGGGAGTCGAGCTTACATCCTGGGACTGTAACGACGGCATGAGTAACCTTTTTAGCATTCTCCTTCATCTTGCTCAGAACCATGGCGCTGACTTCCTCTGGCGTCTAAACTGGGAAGTTAGATACATGACAGGAAAACAAAGCTGTGCTCACAAAGTGGCGATCTTCGCCCTTGTACTTGATTGGGATGTGAGGCTTCCCACTCTTTCCAACACCTTGAAAGGCCAGTGCTTTACTAATGATATCTCGCTGGATATCGGTGTTGTCCATTCTACGACCTATTAGACGCTTGGGGTCATGCTCGTGAAGTTCTCCGCATCCTGCAGAGGTATGGAAACATCCGTGGATCTCAAATCAACTGGCGTACCTGAACTTGAAGACTGAGATGTCATGCCGTCACCTCCGAGTTTGGTCCAGATAGTTCATACTGATCGCGTTTCTAAGAGCCCAAACCTCCTCGGCGTAACTGGCGGCTGGCACTGGTCGTCAACCGTTCCCGATACCAGAATCACAAATCACAAATGTGCGAAGGATTGGTATGGAAAGCATTCTTGGCGCTATCTCCGACACTGGCAAATATCATCAGCTCTGATAGCGAATCATTATTGGCGTGTAACACTTACAGGCGCTCGTCGTCAGTGAAACCAACCCAGGAAGGAGTGATACGGTGACCCTAGTCTTTTGCTATGATCTCCACTTGACCCAACGTCCGCTTTTTATTTCAGCAAATGTGATGATAGTTGTCAGAAAATCACATGTTTTACGGAAAATGCGAGACAGACCTGTTCTGCAGCTGAAGCCCTTTTGACAAACTGACGATAGACAGTCACTGAGGTCAGAGAGGTGACCCATTTTGGAAGCGATTAGATTGAATATCACGGGCGCCATACGACAACTGGGAGTGATGCCAACGGCGACAGCGACGAAGAGGGGAAATGGCCAAAAATTGATGGTGGGATTGATAAACTGCCACAAGTCCAGAGCTTCGGACTGAAGTCTCTCGCATATTCGGCGCGTGTTGTGGCTATAAAACCTTGTTTTTAAGACGAGTAATCAAAGATAAAAAAAAACATTCTTAGTACTTACTTTCTCCTCGATCTGAGCCAGGATGGAAGTCAAAATACGATCCATGTGGTTGGTCGATAGCGGCCTTCAGGCGTTGGGACGGCAAGATATTGAGTGCGTGAAAGTTCGGAAATTTTTCCGAAGAGCAAATAATACATAAATAGAAATAAACAAAATGTGTTCTTCAATCGGCTCCCACTCCGACGTATTACTTCTCTGTTAACTTCTCCCATCTCAGCAACCATCCCGTCGAGCTTTCGAAGTCGTAGATGCCACAGCGCCGCTACAGCTACTACTGGTCCAGCAAAGCCTTATGCATATTACGGTTTACCACACGGTCCACACTTGGTATGCATAAGCTGCAAGGCACTGCCGCTTTCCCAGCGTTCTAGGCTTTGCCTCTGCCATAGGTGACTAGCCATTACGACCCCGCAGATTACGAGGTGGTGCCGACTTTAAAACTCCTACAAAACTAGTCTTTCAAACTCGCCTGGGCAATCTCTCGGGTGCGACCTTCCATCTCCTTCACATATCCTTTATATACTATCTTCCTTTGACAGCACCCTCGCAGCCACTCTGGGTTTATCCAGCGAGCAGTGGCAGGCATCCGCCTTCGGGTACACACTCAACGCCACAACATGGCAACAGCAGTGGTAGGGCTAATTACCGCTTTAGAGGATGTGGTATGTATTCTTCCACCACTAACACCGCCCACTCCCCTTCGCTTGCTTTTTCTGACTCAGAACCAGGTTCTCCCCGCAAACACGCTTGCACTGACGTGCCGATGAGCGCAAAGAAGCCCGTGCTCACTGTAACTGTATCACCGCCCAAAGAAATGGCATCGTACAGTGGAACGTAAGTTGCTATTGCGACTATTGCAGTCCAAATCGCGACATGCTCACCATCTCTCGCCCATTCTCATCAAACAGGCGTGTTCATTGGCAAACTTCCATGAAGGTAGCGCCAAGTCAAGTTCAACGACGGTACTAAGTTTGAAGATGTCCATCTCTTCAGTCACCGCTGTCTTGGCTCTTATGTCATTCTCGGATGGAGAAGGTGGCAACGGCGATATCCCACAAGATGCAATAGCATATCAACTCGGATCAAGTTAGCGTTTCTTGGCTTGGTGAGTTAGAATGTCGATTTCTTTTGTTGTTTTACCGACCTTGAGCCCCATTCCAGTTTCTACCCAATCGCACAATGCATCAAAACTGAACTCTCAATTGTTGGATTGTTGTCCATTGCGATCACTGTCACTGCAGTGTGCGTGAGTCCGTGTTGAGTTAAAAATATCTTCGTTTGGGACTGAGGCAGCCTACGCAGTACACACCTGTGATGATAGACTCTGGCGATTGAACATTTGCGTCGGTAGGGAAGGGACCTGACACGAACAATAGTAGCTTGTTATAGTACGAGAGGACAAGGGAAACTACAAGGATGGTGACCTACGAGTATATAATAAGTGACTCGAAGACAACTGTGGACATCATAGAACGGGCCGAACTTAGGGTAACACAGTGGGCGTGTCGAGACCATTTCAATACCCTGTTGACATGTCTGAGCACACACAATCGTGTTTCTTCCGATACCACAAACGCATCCACAATTGTGTCACCCCGTTTCTGCGATATGCGACGTGATTAGTTCCAGAGTAACCCCTGCATTGTCTCCCGACTCGGAAGCTTCAAGAAGCTTCTGTATTCTCTCATCATCCTGAGTGACAACCGTTTGCAGACGCCGGCAGTTTGTTCCACATATGCACTATATTTTCGAGTCCTCCCTCAATGTGACTTTGTTACCAACACTTAGAATACCTCCATCGTTCGCCTCACAATTAGTCTTACACTGGAACCGATCGCGTAAGCTCGGAAAGCTGCCTCTGAAGCACTTAGGCCGATATATGCGCAAGAAATGAAATCTCTTGTAAAGCCGACATGCAGCTGGCATTTCAGTGCTCGTGCAGCCATTCCTGACGATTTTGATGACTTTGAAATGGATAATCTGGCCATGGACATTGCCGAAAATGCGCCAATGCTTTGGTCACTACTGGATGTGCTCCTTGATGCTTGTAGAAGGAAGCGCCAGCCGGCCATTGTAGCTGACGATGGGGGACATGATATGGATCTTGGCAATGATGAGAGCGACAATCATGATAAAATATTACTGGAAGAAAATGTCACTGCGAGTCCAGAACAGGCTAAGAAATCACAATACTCGCGGGAGGACTTGCTTTGCATTGTGAGCATGAGATGTTCGTTGCAAATCGACATTTGCTCCAGCTTCTTCTAGAAGAAAACTGTCATCGTCAGTATCATGATGCAGAGTTCAAGTCAAAAGGCAAATACGTGCCAAAGTGTTCTTGGGTTCTTTTTGCATTCCTGTCGAGCGCCAGAGAAGGTCATTGAGACACTCGCACACATTGGCATCTCAATTTCAATGAGCGCTATCCATTCTATGGTTCGATCACTTTCTATCAATTCCCGACACTGGGTCGGACGATGTGCGCTGCCTTAAGTCCCTGTTTAAGTAAAGCAAAAGTCAGTACACGATCGAATATTCAAACTTTTCAGTGTTTCACCTATGAATTTCTGTTCGAACAGCTTTCTGCAGTGTTGTCTTCCGCAATTCGAGGCCAGAGTACATGGGGCCGTAACTAAGTATACAGTTCATCGCTCAGAATTGAGTAGTCATGTGTATTAGAATAATAGTTAGTTCTGAACAATCACAAAAAAACGCACCTTCAAACGATAGGCTACCTAACGATGCCTTCGAGTGCCTAAGCTAAACAGTCCGGTACTAGAACATGGAATTTAGGACAGAAAAGAGCACAGAATCCCTCAGGCGACGATGAATAGATAAGAAGGATGAGTAAGAGAGTCAACGGACATCGGGACTCTGGGTTGCAAAGCTTGAAGAGGCACACATAGGCTCAGTTAGTTACAAATAATAACGACTACGTTCACATTTGAATGACGTCTTGGTCATATATGTAGCCGCTGAAGAAGACCGTCCAGTTCAATCACGGTCGTCGGTAAGTGATAAGCTGATCGATATCACCGTCAACTGATCGTCTCCACGCTGGACGAGAATGAGGTTGTCCTGGCGAATATAATAACAATCATTAACGAATAAGCTAAAAGATAAGATTGTACTGACCTAAGTTGAAAAATCGTGATCAAACACGACGCAAAAACAATTAGCGTCTATTATGTAATGTCAAAGTAATTTCTTCGCCGTGTTCTAATTCAATTGGTGTACTATCAATACCTCGAGAATAGGAAAGAAACCAGGAATAATACGAACCTAGGGAGTATGGTGAATGAAAGAAAGCATGCATTGAAAGGTCCGTCAAGTGATAAGGTAGAATGGAGATAAGATAGGGACTGTCCGCCGCGGGATGTCTGCCATACGCACGCGTTACATACTGTGGAGGACGAGTTCGAGTTGGTGATGGCGGAATGTTTGGAAAAGTCACGCACGAAAAGACCGGATTTTTGTGATCATCTCTCTCTCTTTTCTTTCCTTTTCTCATTGGTGTATGCTAGGGACTCGAAAAGACGCATACTTAGAGCGTGGTGGAATACATCGATCACCATGGTCCATGCATTCGAGATTGCCATCCTCAGGGGCACGAGCTGAGAATCAACAACGCGTCGCACACCTGCAAAAGAAGAAGAACTTACCGGATCGCGAGAAGAAAGTAACCCCGCTACTGTGAACTGTAGTGGTTGGGATTGACTACGAAGATGCTGTCAAGATTTTAGTTCAGTTTATGTCAGGTGAAAGCTGCTAAATCCTTTGCAAAAACCTCGAGATCATGGCGTTGAATGTGCGCAGGACTCAGGAGGTGGACGGAAACATTTGACTAAAAGAAAGGAGTGGGGCAAACATTAGACATCACGAACGTGCCACGTTCCAGTCCCCAGTCTCTGGCAAATCAGAGATGATGGGGGTGGGTGTTGCTAACTTGCTATCGGTCTGGCACATCCCAGATGTGTGAAGGTAAGAAGCATCACTCAAGAACAATATACCTTATTGCTGACATTGAGATCTTCATTGGTGGACCGATCGGCAGCGCAAGTCACAGTTACAACTCCTCCGTCGTTTTGGGCAAGCGGTAAGCGCAGTAAGCGCGCAGTGATATAGTGATAGCCGTCTTGTCATCTAGCGCGGCGGTACTTGGCAAACCCTTGATATATTAATACAGCTAGAAACTGTCATATCCCATAACCGTACTAGTCCATAACCTGTTATACCCCATGGCTCCATCAAACCATTAACTTGACGGGCAGGGCTTGGGACGCCTCTCGCACTCCATAACCTCTAATAGCCCATAGCCTGAGCCGTCGGTCAAAGGGTATAGTCTTTACTGTATATAGCTGAGTCAGGATTTTCGGAAGACCAAACAAACTACATCAAAGTTCTTTACTGTTTGTTTATTACTATTTGCATTTCAACATGCATCAGTTCTTTCGTTGCTTCCCATCTGAGGGTTGCCGCTGTGGTCACCAGGACCATCTCTCTTGTTGTGGCCACCAGGACCATTTCTCTTGTTGTGCCCGCCTGAGGGTCTCAACTGTGGTCACCAGGGCCATTTATTTCTCTTGTTGCGCCCACCTGAGGGCTGCATCTGTGGTCGCCAGGACCATTTCTCTTGTTGCTATCTATATACATTTAACTTAAACAGTATGCATAGTTACATATGGCTGTTCAGCAAGGTCAAGCACCAAGGATCAAGCCGCACAACACCAGTAAAGTCCTTTGACGATTGACGACCGAGTCAAACGCTTTCAAGGGCTTGAGAAAGCTCAGTGACTCCAGTGAGTGTGACTGCCATTGCCAACGTTGTTGAGGATGAGAAAAAAGAGCAAGCAAGGTGTTTGCCGACACGTCGGCACTTCCCTCTTCCGTAGTGCAATAGTAAATGTGACGTGACCGTTTTGCCTTTCCCTACCTCACTGGACTAAGTACATTCTTATATAAAACATGCACCTCGCGTTTAGCTCGCCCCCTGCCTTTTCTTTACCGTAGCCTGTCGTATACCTTAAAGTTCGCGACCTTTAAATAAAGCCACCTAATAAAAATAAAAATGACGTGACCATAACGCCAACATACCGTGGGCGTTATGCACGATGTGACATACTGTAACATCAGGGCCAAGTGGAGTTTTTCATGGCAATTCGGGGAGCTTTGGTGTTAGCAGCTAGCGAACATCTCAGTTATCAGGAATTTTTGGCCACAAATGCTGTACCTACAATGGAAAGACTCTTTTACCATTTACATAGCACAGTTCCCCCCATGTATTTTCATATACCTCGTGTTCGCGAAATAAAATAAAGCCATATCAAAAAAAAGTGACTACGGGTAGCCCGAGGTGACTAACAATTTTTACCGATGCGCAACGAAACGGGCGAGAGCGAAGCATGTGCGGGGGCAAGGCCAGGCCTCACATGTGGTTTGGTAGTTGGGTTTTTTCTTTTTGCAGTGGAATCGTGTGCAGTAAGTGGCTTCATTATGTCCCTTCTGTGGAGTGAGTACTTATACCTTCAAGTTGAATTGACCTGCCCAGCCGCGAGGGTTGTTGCGTCTTGCGAGTTGGCAGCAAGAAAGAGTGATTTTTTCAAACAATGCATTTAAATAAACAACAGTCACATGATCCTGCTCGCGCATCAGATTTATTAAACAAGGTCATGTGATCGCGCATTAAACAAGGTCATGTGATCGCAGACCAACACATTTAAACAGCGGGGGCATCAGACCAGCCAAAATCAATCAGCTAAGATGCAAGGCCATTCATCTAAATCAAAGAGCAAAAAGACTTCCTATCGCTGTCAAGTAAGTAACACCCTTCAGTTAGCACATATATTATCTCTCATGTTTTATGCCCAGCCCTATACCCGTGACCAAGCAGTCCCTGCACCACAACCTTTACATAATGCAAGGGCTACTTTGGTGGGCAGTTCCAAAAAATCAAGGAGTCCAGAAAGCCGCATGGAAGAGACCAGAAGACAAGCTGAACACAGAGTAGACAATTTCCTCAAGTATGCTGACCGATATCGCCTGCCCTTTACGCACGAGGATCTCAAAGCAAAGAACAATGAGAGAAAGCCTTCGCTCAAAGGAAAATATGAAAAAGTTTGTACCAGTCTTGATAAGCCAGAGGTGGCAAGCAGGC
The DNA here is from genome assembly GCA_000827485.1 of Amanita muscaria Koide BX008. NCBI lineage: Eukaryota > Fungi > Basidiomycota > Agaricomycetes > Agaricales > Amanitaceae > Amanita > Amanita muscaria. The sequence goes on from KN818428.1 coordinate 8,093, forward strand.
CCTTTTCTGCCCAATACTATGACCAAGATGGCAAACCCCTCTTTTTCTATTTGGGCAACAGGTGGCTTGATGACAAAGTGAGGGTCCAATAACTTTTTGGTAATTTGGGTTTTTGGGAATACTGACAACAAATGATAGGAGTCTGAAAAGCCCATAATTGACTTGGGTGATGATTATGACAAGCAATATGTAAACAGAAGGTATGAAGATATGAAAACAGGTCAAGAACAAGGAAGAAAATTGGCCTTTGATGGAATCATGGTGAGTTGAATTGTTCATTTAAGTCAGTATCCATTTACTTATTAGTATGTCTGTATAGGGCAATGCATTGCATTCATTTCATGAATCTACACAGAAACTATGCTCTGCCTTGCAACCTACTGTCACAGGACCAGAGATTCGCCATGATTGGTCACAAGATGATAATCCAAGAGTAATGAGGTACACAGTGGAAGGGTCTGATAAGCAGGCAGAGGAAAGAAAAGGAGTTATCCACCTTGTACAGGGTTGGATACAGCAAGGACAGAAAGACAAGGTGCATCTTAAAATGCCTGAACTTCAACCTTGCACTTATCAAGTTTTCAGGGCCTCTTTCTGTCTTCACCACTTGTAACAAGCAGCAAGGGCATAGGTGAAGTCAAGTGCTATTACAACAAAACCAGCATGATCACGGCAACTTTGGCAATCATGTTCAAGAAGCTCTTTCCTGCATCATATAAAAAGTACAAAACAGCCTTTGAAGCTGGTCAATGGTTTGAGACTGATCCTGGCCCTTGGCTGGGAAGAGCAATTGTGTATAAGCTCCAAGGAGCTCTCCACAGTGATAGAAAGGATTTTGGACCTTCTGCCTGCTTTCCTTGTGGTTTCTTCTCAGGAGGGGAAATGCTAGTCCCTCAATTCCATGCCAAATTCACGTGAGTCCCTTCTTCCTCTCCATGATCAATTTACTGAGGCTTTTTCAAAGCTACCTCCCTGGACATGTCTGCATCTTTGAATCTGCAGACATTTGGCACAAGGTTGCCACATTTCAACCATCACCACATGATCCTACAAGGAATGGCACTACACCTGGAAGAATTTCAACAGTCTTCTTCTTTCCTAAGGACAGCTATGACATCCTAAAGGACAAGGAGAAGGGTTGGGGAAGGTTGACAAACTATGGAAATTCTGGTGAATTGAAAGACATGATTCCACAGTAGAGTAATCAAGTACACCTCTCCCTGTATTTAGTACCTTGTTTTAGGTAGGGCCCTAGGATGTGCATTCAAACCTTTTATGTTAATAGATTGCCATGTTCACCAGATAGTGTTTTAACATGTCACTAATCTTGCAAAGTTCCCAGCTATCTTCTTCATGTTCATGTTTTGCTTAGATTTTACCAAAACCATCACTGGAGAAGTCCAATTACCCAACGCGGCAACGCCCACCACCGACGAGTCCAGCCACGGCCCACCATTAGCAAGATACTCCGCTCACTTCTTTCGCCATAGCGGCTTAAGTGCTTCAGGACATCTAGCAAGTCTATACCAGTAGACCTTGTTTTCATCAATCAAGGGAATTTCCAAATGATATGGTTCACAGCAAGTAAAGGAGGTAAGGCCGTCTTTGCCGTATCGGGACAAAGGTCCTCTGCTTTCTTTACTTCTTTAACATTAACCGCACCTTTTCCAGGTCTTCCTAAGTTTGTTGAAATTTCCAAATTTCGGTCACATCATGTAGTACCACGTAGTTCAAGTGACTCATTTGAGCCAACAACTAAGTACTTATCTCGCTTCAGCTTCAACTGATCAGCCAATACCGTCGATATGAAGTCCCCGTCTGAACTTAACCACAGTCAATCAATGCACGGGCTGACTGCCCATTAATCAAGCTAGTGACTACGATCGGTTTAGGAACTCGGCAAGTGAAGTCTCTGACATGCATGGAGGTACGTTCCATCTTCCATGGTCTCCAAGTCAACTCCAGCACCTGGCTTGGTTATCTTGTTCTGTCCAGTATTTCTGGCAGTCAATGCTCGTAACTGCATATATCCCGTGTTCTCTTCTGCCGCTCCGTCCGTTTGGAATTGTAGTCGTTCCAAAGGTCAGTCACCGTCGGTGAGCACCTTATCAAAGGAAAAGTCGTGTGAGTTAGCGAAGCCGCTATGACAAAGGTCTCCTCGAACTCTCCTCATCCTTTGTTACGACGATGTCATAATTTCCGGGGTCGATACCAGCCTCTACCGGATTAACATCAACTGAGAAGGACGGTTCCTTACTCCAGCGATACTCGCCCACACCTAAGGCAGCTTGTATGACATCATATGAGAACCTCTTAGGTCCAGTTTTATATTGGTCGGAAACCCACCTAAGTGGTATGGGTCTGTCATCGGATGTCTCCTGACAATCAGTCGGAAACCCACCTAAGTGGTAGGTCTGCCATTGGATGTCTCTTTCTAGGTCGTCTTCTGGTCCGGCGTCCACACATGCATCACGCGCGAATAGTAGTAGTACGTGAGTCATGACATTATGTGCTCGTTGTTTGATTGCAACACACCGTCGGCCCGGGTCTGACCGTCTATCGAACGAGCGCTCACGGCACTACCTTCTTCTATTATCCTTCTATCCATTCACGGTCACCGAAAGAGATCGACTCGAGGGGAAAGGATTTTTGGAGGGTGAACTTGAATTGGAAAGCCTGAGTATGGCAATACAGGTACTACATTGAGCCTGTGTACTCTTCAAGGACATGCCATGGTCTGATGGACATGCTTCGGGACTGCAGTGCACCTCGATGACATGCTGCAGACATCACACTGCATTTCAATGCACCGCTTTCTCCGCAGACTCTGCTCGAGCTTGAGATCTGCCATCATGACAAAGTAACATCATCGGAATCGGTCCCGCATTTTACGAGTACATCTTCATGCTTCATGGTTGAAGCTATATGGGGGTTCGTTCTCTATCCATGAGAAATTCAGATTCACGAGCTCTAACATGCCGCAACGCAGGTCCTTATCGGGACGTTCACCTCCGATACACCACCTTCTCTTGGGGACATCGAATCCTGAAATCTGTCCTCAATCTCTTTGTCAAAGGCTTGACATGGGAGCGGGAAGTCGTTTCTCTACTTTTGTTAAGTTGCGTAGAAGGCTAGAATCTAAGGAATGATCGACGAGATGTGAGTATGTGCGCATTTCGAGTAACTGATCTGGCGGACTTATGAAATGATATGAATGACACTCGCTTGAGTCGCCTGTAGGTGAGTCTGTTTTGATCGCTCTCTGCGATGTCGTTGACTCGTTAGGGTGATGGTGTTGAGCGAGCAAGGACAGATTCAGGTGCTCAAAGGCTCAAGCTCATTTCTCACATGATGAGTGGCCTGCTAGATAGTATGTCAGGTTCTGCTGCCGGGAAAGCACTGCTGTGTGTAGGTTTCGTACTCGGGGCATAATAGAAGTACCTAGATAGAATAGAACTAGAGTTTCATGTCAGTAATCCGAGTCGTAGCTACTTCAAGTACTAGCGGCTAGCGGCTAGCGTTAGGTACTAGGTAGGTCTCATCTCAGTCAGTATTGAGGTGAAATGGAGTACAGTGTTTATTAGTAGAGTCCTTTTGTACAATAGATACGTTCAAAATTGTGGTAGCTACTTCTTGGAGTCCGTGATTCCGTGAATGCTGAATGGGGTTGTGCTTTTATCAAAGCACATCAAAGGTGACTGTACGTCGTATCGCTTCACGTTCAATTGAACAGTTCGAGTCTCAAGGGAGTGGCGGGACTGATGGCTGAGGACACTGGCAATTCCGGCTTCCGGGAACTGTTCAGTGTTCGGGGTTGTGTAGGAAATCGACGATGTTTTACCGTGACATTCGCTGTTGCAACACACGCAATTGAACATATTTTTGGGAGTGTATAAGACAATGATTGAGAATTGGACAAAATGGGAGAGTAAGTGGTGTGGTTCAATCCATCCTAGACAATCCGTGCGATTTCCTCTCCTCAGTAGCCTGCCTGCGTGAGATTTACTCTCCTACCAGGATCAGGCGCTTTCGTGCGGTTTAATCCATCGCGGACGGTTCGGTGCCATTTCATCTCCTTGGTAGTTTACTCTCCTGCATTGTGCGGATAGGTGTTTTCATGCGGTTTAAATTGGATGCCCTTTCCTCTCAGTAGACTACTGCCGTTTACTCTCTCATTTACTCGCCTACTGCCGTTTACTCTCTCATTTACTCGCCTACTGCCGTTTACTCTCTCATTTACTCGCCTACTGCCGTTTACTCTCTCGTTTACACTCTTACTGCCGCTTACTCTTCTATTTACTGACCTTGCAATGAAACACGATGTCTTGTAAGTCATTCTTAACCATTGTTGACGACGGAGATATGTGTTGGATTTTGACATTAAGTACATCACGACACCTTTGAAAGGCTTTGATACGCTTTCATATACCATTGTCACGCTTTGATCCCATCTCTACCTTTACCGCTTTACAAGGAGACTATTAGTATATAAGACTGTACTTTACATCCTCTCACCTTAATTCGAATACGATCCTTCTTGATCTACACTCTAGACGGTCACTTTTCTACAGGTTATGGGCCCCGGCCCCTTCGGGGGCTGGTATCATTGTCAGCGCTGTAGGCTGACGTAGAAAGTGACTGCATTCTCTCATCTTTTGCTGCTATCCAAGTTGTCCAACCGCTCCCACTGTCGACAAAAATGACCCCCCTATTGGTGGCATCGCGAAGCCATGTCAACTTCACGCACCATGTCACAAACTTTTACACACTTTAACTTCGCCCACGCCACTGCCTCCATACTTTGGAGCTATCGCTGTTGAGGAGGAGCTGTCTGCCTTTATGTTTCAACAGCGAATCATTTGTCCTGGACCTGGTCATCAATATCATATCCACTTACCATTGTCATCCTTTTTCATATGCCACAACGGTCACAACCCCTCAGGCGGATCAACACCACACCCACTGGCATTGCGACTGTCTCAACCATTGCTGTTGAGGAGGAGCCGTCAACACGTCAACTGTGTCGTTCACATAACAATTACAACAGCAACCCCGTTTTGACTACATTATCACCCCAATTCCCTAACACTTCTTGTGGCCACTACCGTTCCCATTATGTGTCAATGACGACTTAGTGGTCCATGAAAACAGCACCTCGATGGATAGAACGCATGGACTATAAAACTGCCAAGATACAAGGATGCGAAAAAGGGCCTGCCATTGCACCGTGAACCCGACCGCGAGCATCAGCCTACACGCTCTTCAGCTTTTCAACTGAATACGGATGGTTTACTGTTGAGGAGGAGAATTACGACCATTGATGAACCAACAGTAAACTACCTCATCCGTCCGTGTCATCCCACTGAATGCTCTGCAATCCATCCCTTCCTGTGGTCCTATACGGCTATACCATCAACTGCAGCATCCTCAGCACCCCAAACTTTGTCTCTATCATCGCCTATACCTCCCCGATGCATGCAGAAATCCCTGGAGCCTTCGCAAGCCCAATAAGCTGCATCCACTCACCCTTTTTGCCCACCTGCCATATTTGGCCATTTCGGCGACTTTCATTCGCCTCAACATCACTACCATCACGCCACACGCCATAAGACGCAAAGCCTTCAAGCCAGTCGCCATAAGACGTAGTGTCAATTCATCAAGCCAGTTGCTACAAGGCGCAGAGCCACGGAACCGTTGTTCCAAACTATTTTTACCATCATGCAGGCCAGTCGCTATAAGTCGCAGAGCCATGGAACCGTTGTTCCAAACCATTTTTACTATCATCAGGCCAGTCGCTATAAGTCGCAGTGCTATGGAACCGTTGTTCCAAACCATTCTACTATCATCAGGCCAGTCGCTATAAGTCGCAGCGCCATGGAACCGTTGTTCCAAACTGTTTTTACTATCATCAAGCCAGTCGAAGAGCTACCGAGCTAGTCGCATGCCATCAAGTCAGTCGCAGAGCCGTCAAGCCAGTCGCAGAGCACAGAGCCAGTCGCAGAGCCCTCAAGCCAGTTGCAGAAGCCGCCAGTTGCAGAGCACAGTCGCAAAAGGCCAGAATCACATTACATCAATCGGAATCCCATCTATGGGACCTCTCAACACAGGAAATTTCAATATTCGTCTCCGTGAAACCCTCGACACCGAGGAGCCACCAAAGGAGGAGTTTCGCCCCGAGGAGTGTTGGACTGTACACGCATAAGGCGACATTCCGACTCTACGACGAATAGGCCTCAACAATTGTTACCTCACTGCTAACGCACTTCACTGCAGTGTTGTGCCGGTCATTGACGGTTAAGGAAAGTCAGCCTTCGGTTATGACCTGGTCATGACTTGACTTCTGGGTGACTTGACCGGAACACAGCCACCGGTCCCAGTACCCGAGTCGCCCGATATAGGCGTATAGCATCGCAAAGAAAGTAGCATTTCTGTAGTCTTCCGTCCACACAACTTGTATATGTACAATACATTCACTAACCCATCAATATATCCCCTGTATCATCGTCTACATCAACATCTGCATCGTCTTCGCCCTCAGCATCCAAATCCAACATCTCATACAGCTGCAGCTCTTCGTCGAAACTGCGGATTGAAGATTTCGAATACATTTCAATCCAGTGAGAGCGGCTGAAGTCAAAGAGGGACTTGATGGGTGTCAGGCCAATTGTTGATAGCCTGACAGATGTACAATCTGTGTCGTCGTCATCAACTAATTGTGATTGTTGTTCCACCATTGATCGGAATGACTCGGAATTTGTCAATCGAGAGCGGGGGCCTAAGGTGCGTTGATTTGTTGCACGAGGGCAAGAACATGATTATCTAGACATCTTTTACAGTAAATCTTATGCTTTCCACCCGAGGGCGCGCCAGCATAGCCTTCAGTAGCTCCTTGACCAGACTTGAAAGATGGGTTGTCTTCGTAGTGGTCCCACCACCAAGATCGTTGGGCGACAGTCTTTGGCATGACGGTTATCAAAGGAGGTGGTGGGGGTTAAGGCGGATGCGATGATGGTATTGTTATCGATAAAGGCTGACAGGCATCAACTGACGTAATGACTCAGCGCTCAGCCACAGTCAAGCATGCTGTGACGGTCATTGACCGGTCATTGACTAGTTACGGTCATTTGACCGTGACTTCTCGTTTCCGGTCATGACTGTCCGTCACTGCTTCACTGAGCGCGGCCCGCGGCGGCCGTAACAATACCGATCCCGCCACCTCCGCACCAACTCAAAAGTCACTGTTACTTTTTCCCACCAATTCGTCGCATTCACTATCTTTCCCATCCACCGCTTCCTCCGACTTCTTCACTTCTTTATACCACACACTGCATGTCACATCCATCGGCACTCGGTTACTATCCAAATACCATTCCCTGCGAGAGCACACTCAACACGGCAACGTAACATTTCAAAACCCTTCAACATCAACATTTGCCAAACTCGTCACTCCACGGCCGCACATTCTTCGGCTGGTCCAAAACTACACTGCAACCTACACAAAGAGGAGTTGTCGTGCTGAGGAGGAGTGTTGGATTTTGACGATTAAGTACATCACGACACCTTTGAAAGGCTTTGATACGCTTTCATATACCATTGTCACGCTTTGATCCCATCTCTACCTTTACCGCTTTACAAGGAGACTATTAGTATATAAGACTGTACTTTACATCCTCTCACCTTAATCCGAATACGATCCTTCTTGATCTACACTCTAGACGGTCACTTTTCTACAATATGCACCTTTTCTCGGGCCATCGTCGCGGTGTAGGAATGATCCAATTTCAAAGTAATTATTCCGCCGGATTGAACCGTCTTTGGTGTGTGGGAACGATCGAAAAGAACCGGCGTCGGCCCGAGGCGGCCCTGAGCCTCGGCAATCACCCGCTTGCCTGTTTAGGAAAAGCGCCCGCTTGTTCTGCGCGCCGAAACGTCGAAATCACGCAGGCCTGGGACCCAGGTGGGAGAATCGGATTCAGGGATACCATTCCCGGCGACCCAAACCGATAAGTGGTCAGTAAGTTAATTTTTTGGTGGGATAATTACTTATGCACCGGTTCAAAAGAACCATTTGTTCTTTTGAGCTGGCTTAAAAGAACCATTTGTTCTTTCAAGCCGGTCATTGATGGTGCCGCTCAGGGCCCATCATAGCCCATCATTCCCATCAATAGTATCCTCCCGCGCGCGGCGCGCCGACCATTCTCAATGCTAGTTCAAGTGTTTTGACAGCGGCATCAGCACATCATTATGCCCCCATGTATCTTCCTACTAGTACTACTTACTACTTCATCCAATTTCATTTCATATTGACTTTAGTACTCCATAAATGATTACCATGACCTTTTATCTTACTGCTGTAGTCAGATCTCATGTCTATTTCAATTCCTACTATTGTGAACTTAGCAGCAGTCAAGTGAAGTCATTGCTAGCATGCTACAAGTCATTACTAGTCGTTACATAAGGTTCCAGCTCTTACAGGTGCGCACACAGGTAGGGGCATGCAGGGTGCCATCATTCCCTTGCCAGGGAAGAAGTTCCCACGCCCGGCGAAAAGAACGAGTAGGTGGAAATTAGGCCGAAAAAGCCCTAATTATATTGACCTGCCCTAAAGTATTTCTTCCCAAAAAAGAAAACTTACTGATTACAAATCCCTTTTCCTATTCAAGTCAAAATCCTTTTCAAAAAATTTAACTAAAAGCCAAAATAACATATGTAAATAACAATCAAGTCCCGACTCCGGAGAAGGGTACGCTGTTGCAGCGCTCGGTGTATGAAAACACAGAGAATAGAAAGGGAGAAAAAAAAACATGACTTGGCCAATTTAAGCTTGTTCTGTTGAGAGAAAAAAAACATTGTCAGCGAACGCTCTTGGCCTAAAATTGGATAAATCAATAAAACACACACCAATACAGTACAACAGTGCATAGATGCACCCAGTGCGCATCTGGGCGAATCTATGCACTACTGTGCATGTTTGACTGAAGGTTAGGCATGTTGAGCGGCGTTTCCTTGATGCGACGCGACGGTTTGAACGAAGAAAATCTCGAGACGTGGGAACGCGAAGAAGAACTTTTAAACGCACGTCACGTGATCCCCCGATTCCCACGTGTAGAAACGTGGCGCAGCTCGGCTTCGAACATAACCTGTCGCCCAACAAAGGTCAAAACTGAAATGACCTCAGTAATCCGCCGTGGTGGGAGCCAATTTCCATGATGCTGGTATGATTCAAGAATCAGAAAACGGAAAAGTGGCGAGTATAACTTCTCATCATTGGCAGTGGGGAGATGGGTGAACAAGGCAGAGAGGAGCTCCAGTAGACGCTTGTCCGTCTCTGAATATCCAACAAGTGATGAAAGCACCACCAATCGAATCTTGCTATTCACCATCTCTTCCTGTGCTGATCCTAGTTCCTCATCATCATCATCATCATCATCGTCATCCATACACAATAGGGCTAATGTATCATTGATGTATTAATGTTATTCCCTACCATCGTCCAGTCTGCCCGTAAATTGATGTATCATTCATACATCAGAATCCCGTCGCAAACTTGCCCATCATCAACAATTGTCCAGGCTGCCGCTGCACTGCCCGCCGGCGCCCGCCATCCATGCATCAGAAGCCAGGCTGTCCGATGTCGTGATGCGCTTTCCATCGATCATGATATTCCCTCTGCCATCATCACGGACCACGGTCTGGCAGGCCGCCTATCCCTGCACAAGCCTACTTAATACGCACCTCCAGTGATGCACCTCCCGGTCCTCCCCACTATACCATGTCGCACTTGCTGATGCCAAGACCCTGGAGTGATACATTGATGTCCCAGAGTTTCGGGCATCCTTTGCGATCTCGTAGAAAACGTAATACGATAATTACGAGTTCTACGTAAATACATCAAATTTGACGTCTGACTTATGTACATCGCTGTGCTGGCACTGTCCGATGATGTCTGATCTGACTCAGAGCACATTCAGCCAATCACGAAGCGAATAAACATCCGCTGAATTGTCTGGCTCAGCAGTTGCTACTTGCTCGATGATGGAGCAGCAGGCTTTGAATCTTGATATGCTAGGATAAGTTTGAATGGAAGAAGATGCAAGAATATGTAAAGCCAAAACTTGAATGGTCTCAGCGAAGATTCAGCGTCTAATGGAATGATGAATTGATGATGATCGATGATCGATGATCAACCATGGCAGTATTCACTTGTACCTATGCAATATAACTTTGACTCGGACTGGCTACTCAGTTACCTGTCTTTCCAACAAGTACTTAGTACAGACAGGCTTTGCAATCATTAATTCATTATTTACAATAGGGTATAGCCAATACTTCTTCTATCTCGGTCTCCTACAAATCATCGTACATTTTATCCTTGATTTTATTTTATAAGATCTTGATCATGCCGGTCACTTGGATCATCGACATTACTTATACATGAATCCCTTCCATGTCATCTCCTTTGTTCCAAGACGGTCCATATATGCAGAACGGCACAGACAGCCGACTCCGACGAGCGGTGGTTTGGTAGGGTACGAGGGTTCTTTGGGGTGATTGTGAGCAGTTCAACGTCAGATGTTGTGCGGTGACTCACTGACTCAACCATAAGTATATCGTAATATCTCCCATCATGAGAGCTGCTCAAAGGTCAAACACCTCAAAGGTGTAATCTGGCATTTCGGATCCTCGGTAGGACGTTCCACCATGTGTGAGTAGTAGTCACCTGGATGTGGCGAGAAAATAGCAACGTGTGCATTGGCTTCGTGTGATGAGAAAAGGATCAACGGCGGACGTGGGTAGCCTGCAGTGCTCAACGGAGCGGGACGCTGCGGGAGGGAATAAGCGCATACTGCGCATCACCATGACGATGCGCTTAGTAATGATATAGGCCGGCGCCGCCACGCTATTGCCAGCGAGGTGTCGTAGTACGGGCCAGCAACACATATATCGGCGTCTATCTAAATTTCTTTCCTCGCTTCAGCTGGATCTTATCGCCTTTTTTCGGGCTCTGAACGCTGCGTGGCTAGCGAAAATGACAAAGTACTCGGTGGGATATATGCTGCAGGCGGTGGTGGAGGATTGGTAATTTTTTCGAAAAGGTGATGCTATGACACAGTCCCTGAAGTTTGCATCCTTCTCTTCAAGTTTTTGGAAGGTTCTACACCGCCGTGTTCCACGAAGCTGTTATCATGCGCATATACTTATCTCTTATCACTGATTGGGATCCGAATAGGCCACCACTCAATATACTTATCCTCGCCACTCTTGAAGGCATTCTCCCTCCCAAACAACACTTGCATCATCGCACAGCCCACTCAAAGCTTCCCGGTCACCTGAATTAGGTCTTACTACCCAGGAGTCAAGTTTTCTTCTGGCCGTCTCGGTTGTAGTACAATCAAGATTCCTCGTACTATCATGGCACTGATCTGATTCCGTAGGCTACGACGAGCTCAACAACATCAGTATCGAAGGCTTCTATGCCTGTATCATACCCAGACCAAGTCCGTTCCATACCAAGGATTGACTAAAGAATATGGTGCGAACTGTGTCGTATTCGGGGAAGCCATAAATCTTATTTTGGTTTAACTTAGCAAGGAAGAAGAAGGTTATGGTTATCGATAGTGCGTAACTATTCCAATGCTGACAATGAACAACCGCTGACGGAGTAAATTTTTCCTCCGAACGAATAAGTGACCTTGAAGGATCGACGGGTCTCAAAGTCACCCATCAGGGACATCCAGAAGTCTTTGTCCTTTCCGGAATCATGGAGCGCGGCAACTTCTCTGCGGTCGCTGGCTTTGGCTTCGATCCTGAAGTCTTTGGGTGTGACCGTGTGTACGAACCACTTTTCACATGCAGGAAGTGAGAAGGTAGCGCATAGCAACGCTCTGAGCTAACTTAAAACCTGCCTGGCTTAATAGATGATAAGTCACAGATCTACGCTCGGATCGACGCTGAGCATTGTTGCGATCGCACCGCTATATTCTTCGGTATCAACAACATGGCCTTGAAGATGGCGCTTTCCTGTCTGTGCTTCCCTGTCGACCCTGCGCAGATGATAGCTGTTATTAAGTGCGTCTTTTTCCAAAAGGTTCTCCAATTTGTAAACACGCCGTTGACTGAGGCACATAAAAAAGGCGACTAAACATGGTAAACCACTGTTTGCGCATATATGCACACATTTCAAGCACCTCCATACCCCCGACGCGTCGACGAACCAGCAAATTGAAAGAATGGAACGACCAGCGACGAATACTTAAATGTAAGCGCTCACTTAGTCACTAGTCGTCCCGTCGTCCCGAGCAGTGACTCTACTCAAGCTCTTCGCATTTCCCGGGACTTCATTTCAACCTCTTCGTCCTCACTATGGTTGTTATTGATAGAAATGTAGTGTACCATTGAATTGAATGAATGTGCTTCCAAATGCAATTTGAGTGAATTAGAAAGCATCTACAGCAACACATTCTGCTTTTCAATGCTACCAATGGTGTATAATATGCTTTTGGTAGCAAAATGACCTTGCCGCTATATGCCAGTATATGGGTTTTGGCTGCTTGGGCTACTTTTGAAAGCAGCAAAAGCACTTTTATATGTTTTACTGATGACTACAACAAGAGTGCAATTCAAGTTCTACTTTTACATATTTGTTGTAGCAATATTCTTCAAAAATGCATGAACAGCCCCATTGTCAATGGCAAGTAGCCCACTTATCCCTACTTCTCCACTGATTGGTAAAGTCAACAATTGTACCTTTTTCCCTACTATGAGTAACCCATATAAAACATTGAAAAGTGGTTCCTGTGTGCCTGCAATGTTCTTATGAGAAAATGCTGCAAGATAGTTCCCCAACTGTTCTGCGGCATCCCCGGCAGTTCGATCAGATGACTTGATCTCAACAACCAGGAGCACTCGATCATTGTCCTTGGCCTCTGTAGCCTTGACAACAATAAAGTCAGGAATTCCAACACCAACCTCGCTACCTCCAAAACCTCGGGGGAGCACCTCGGCGTGATAGGAATCAAGAGACGCGCGAACGGTTGCATCAGAATCATTGACAAATTCCGGACGTATTTTTCCCTGGGGTTTCACCATGAACTGGTCTGTGACGGGAAAATACGAGACCAATAGACTGTTGGTGGGCCCGTATAGCGATGCCTCATAGCGTGGTCCTGTCTCACCACCAACAGCTATGAGTCGCTGAAGGACCCACTGAGGGGCTTCGCTAGTTGTAGGCATAGCTGTAAAGTGCATTGAAATATGGTATATTAGGACGAGGAGGCAACATACTATGGTGTGTCCGACGCAGTATGATATAGAGCTTGCGAGAAACCGTTATCAGATAACTTGTTATGTTAGTTTGCTTTGTAGAACAAAAACAAGGGCAAAGTCGAGCGTGGGACTGCACCAAATATCTGCAGCGGAGCTTGAAATGAGAGTTGCTTTTCTCGCTATACAAGTTATTGTAGGGTCAGTTTCCCATTCTTGTCTTCATGTGAACTTGCTGACGCCTTGAATAAGATGTATCTTCATTTCGGAGGCTACAAATGTACTCCTGAGCAAATACACGCTCTGTTTAAAGCGCGGGGCGTCAAACTCGTAGAGGGCTGGTACACGGTTTTGGCCAACCGTTACCTTAGCAAGGAGAATCTCAAGGCCCGTCTCAGGTCGTACGACTATGAAGGGCATCATTGTTTCCTTATCGTCACACACAAAACTACTACCGATGACTCTATTTCCTCCCGGCACGGGGTCAGCTTCGAAGAAAATGATCAGGCACGTAGCATCAAAGCGGAGATGGGACTTCAAGATGTCGAGTTCGTAAATATTGCTATATATGTTTGATGGAAGGTAAAATTTCCATTTCTCACTGGATATCGGCTTACTGATCTCTGGTCATGGTCCTTTAGAATGTCGATTGTCAGGCTCTGTTTGCCAATCGCTTTGTCACACCCGTCAAGCGGCAAGTTGGTGCCTTTATCCAGAACATTATTTTTTGTCTCTGCACAACCTACTTACGTAGCATGTGAATGTAGTGATTTGCCGGCCCGGCTTGGCCTGAAAGCCGGGCCTAAGCCAAGCCTACCTTTGTACGAATGTGAATATATTCTCTCCAGCGACACTCAACAGGTGCCTTACTTACCTCATAGACCTCGCGGGATGGCTTGGATTTGGTGGCCGTAACTTCTGGGAGATATGCTAGCTGAAGAAAGGCGGAGGGAGTTTACGGCTAGCAAGGTCGAATATTTCAGCGGTAGTGAGTCCGTTGGGACCTAGGGATTCTTTCAAGACATTCTGGACACTACATAGCGCTTCATGCGAGACTTTGGCGGTAGTTATCTAGTATCTCTCTTGTGCGTCTTAGTCCTTTCCCGAAACGTGACAGCACAAGATCAAACCATTTTTTCCTTTGTTGTTCACCTCTTCGCATCTTTTCCACATGCCGTACAGTTCGTGACTCCAAGCTCAGTGCCCAATTGCCAGCCAGCGTGAGTGTGACTAGTCAAATGGGATAGCGAGCGACTTGCCACCTGCACTTGGAGCTCGCTCATCCGTAGGTTCAGATCTAAAGATTGAAAATGTCATTCATCATGAAAACCGCAAGAAAAACACCACACTCACGCTCTCGCACTCCTCTCCATGATATCATCTTCAACTTCACACCAAGGTATCACAATGATACACTTGTTGTCTAGTGGAACCACGTCTTTCCACTCAGTCACTGGGATCACCTGCGAGTCGTACATTTCCGCTAGACATGGACATGTAAGGGAGGAAAAAACATACGGCTTCAACTGCCGTTGACTTGAGAAAACACTGAGAGATGGAACGGAACGTGAACAGGTCCAAGCTATGTCTTGTTGATGTATGAGATGATACAAGAGAGCGGGGTACGATACGAGAACGAAAGAATGAATGGGAAAGAATGAATAAAATCTGCGTCCGTCCTTATATGTACGTGTTGTTGAGTCCCGTGAATATCACGTGGCGGATGACGTCTGTTGACCGTTAGTAATCTTATTACAGGTATGGGTGTTCCGGTGCGAGGCGACATGAGGACGCAATTGGCATCTAAGAAATGGTTACATACCTTAGAACGACGATTCAGAGTTGGTGACAAGGCCCAACGTTCCCAGATCATCAGACCAGATGCGATGATGGAATCACGGATGTGAAATTGAAGATTTATCAATCCCCAGTTGTTTCAGATAATCTAATCCCATTCGGCTCCGTGTGGAGCATGAAGGCTGTGTAGCGAAAAACAGGCCGCCCGCATGCATGTGGGTGCCCAATGATGTATTTCGAGGCCGCGATGGCTTTACATGGCAAAGAAAAACATGACAGAGTAACCGTAAGTCCGTGTACAGAGTGAAAGTAATAGTCCAATATCAGATGTGTCCGTAACGTAGGGTCCATACAAATGAGAAAGGGTCCGAATCCCAGTCCGAATGAAAATTGGAAAGGAAACCAAGCTGAAAAAAAAACCGGGAGGGTGGGCAGGGAAGCTCAAGTTGAGCACACGCTTGAACCTGGTGGGAGGAAGAGAAGGGTTAGCACGCGAGAACAACAAAACAGTAGGGAACAGACCTGGTGGGAGGAAGAGAAGGCTGAGTCTCAGCGTTGACTCAGGTGCCAGCTCTACCCCCCACCGAGACATGAGGGACTTGTGACGAGTGACGCGCGGGTCATGTCAATGTCTGACGATCGAGCGTGATGCGGACAGCCAGTGCGTGGCACTGGGTACAGGAGGGACGCGTGTGCAGGGTCGCCTCACGTATTAGATTTGAGTAAATAAATTTAAATTCACCTAATCCCATTCGGCTCCGTGTGGAGCATGAAGCGAAAAACAGGCCGCCCACATGCATGTGGGTGCCCAATGATGTATTTCGAGGCCGCGATGGCTATGAGGCTTTATGGTGATGCGCAAGATGGGAGCAGGGCGAGAGTGAGAATTCAGTCCGTGTTTGCCAGATGCCCCGTCAATCCCGACGCTGCGTGGATCAGTAGCGGGTTCCTCCGGATGTAGACCTGGAACGCCTCGGACGCCCAACGTCCCGCTGCTTGGATCACCTGCAAGGAGGCGCCATGAATTGGCAAGTCGGTTGCCCCTCCTGCACGCAGTGAGTGACCTCCAAAGCTCTTGTCAGCCAAGGTGTGCAGGCGTCCCAGAAACCAGGAGCGAGTGGGCTGATGGCCATTCGCCCGAAGCCAGAGTTGGGGATGGAATGGGAAAGAACGATCTCTAGCACGCAGGTAGCATGAGAAGATCGGAACGGGGTTGGGCAGGTGGTCCCGTGGCACTATGATGATTCTGTTCCCTTCAAAGAAGCGGTCCGCCTTGTGGGCTGGCAGCAAGAAAGAGAAGTTGGGGCCCATCCGGGTCACTGACGTCCTAGCAATTGTTGTTCGGAGTCGGCATCTTGACAATGAGTCAGGTGCCGTGATCTCTCCCAAGCGTAACAGGGCAGTGAAACCAGACAGGAGTAGACAGATGAACAGAGTGTCGTCATAGGACCAGGGCCGTGCCATCTTGCCAACGATGGACCAGAGATCTTCCGCATACGCGCAGTCCCGTACCGACGCCGGCAGCCAGCCAACGTCTTTGTCACCAGCGGATGTTTACGCGAGTTGCGTGCATGGGGGTAGTAGGCCTCGAGCTGGTTAACGATGCCTGACAGGTATGAATTAACTGAATCTGGCTTGATGTGGGCCGAGAGCCATGTGACGTAGAAGGATAAAGTGTTCGGGGTAGGGTCAATGGGAAACTTGTGTAGGCTGCAAAATTCTGTGTAGGAGTTCAAAGCTGAGGTGTATGCGGCAACAGTTCCGTCTGCGAGACACATGCCAAGTTACTGATCGCTCTAGCACCAGGCGATCCAAGGGCCAGGCTAACCGCCGCGGTTGCCGGGCCCGTGGGCTGTGTCCTAACATGGCAGCCACCCTATCGAATTCTGTGGGGGTGAAGGCAGGTTAGGCAACGGCTCCGTTGTGTCAATTCTTATCTCAGGAAGGTGGGCTTGCAGGTAGGCGTTTCGCCACCTGGAGAGGGAGTCTGCAATGTTGTTTTCCGCGCCAGGGATCGACACCACTTGGATCACGATGGGCTTCATGATGAGGATGTCCACCGCTGAGAGCAGGATTGGGCTGTATGTAGCTAGGGATGTGTACAAGCGGTTGAACATCGCGACAGTGTTTTCATTGTCAGTGAAGAAGAGTATGCGGCCACGCAGGGCTCGCCTGTGCGCTATATGGATAGCCCAACACACGCACAAGGCTTCTAGGAAGAAGATGTTCTCCTTGGGTGCCCAGGACGGGGGCACCGCTTGAAAACCACATAGAGCTGCTGGGAAATAACATCCCAACCCACTCAGTGACGCGTCACAGAAGAAGACATAGTCAGCCTCTGATGGTCGCCACGCAATTGACTCCATAATATGGACACCGGACAGGCGCTGGGCATGGTTGGCGAACCAGGAGAGCTCGAAACGGATGACTTGGTTGAGACAAATCAGCGCGTCTGGCCTTCCCTTCGAACCGATTTTCTCGTGGAGTGCACGGAGACCAGGCTTCAGCAATGGGAAAACATTTAGGGCCCAGTTCATCCACCCGGCCATTTGCATGAATCTTCGCAGGGTTTGCTGTCGCGTGTTATTCGCTGGGAAGCAGAAGGACCGTATGGCCAAAAGGAGGTCCTGGAGTTTCGCTGGAGGCATTGTGACAGTCATGGCATTCGGATCAACGAGAAACCCGATGATAACTAGGGTCTCTCCCCATACCTGCTTGCTCGCCTCATGAGGCACACCAAGCTCGTCCCACAACTTGAGAAGGTGCACCTGTTTGGCAGGGAGATCGATGCCGTACGGTTCGTAGGTCACAAAAGATGTTGCACGTTCGACGGAGTAGCAGTCATCTGTATAGAGCTTGAGGTGATCTAGCTGTTTGACAAAGATCGCAATCCAGGTGACAAGGGCCATGAATGATATCCACAGGCGTTGGGCTGCCCTGTTCCCAAAGTTGTTGCAGCGGTCAACATGCCTAAGGCCTTCAACAGTGATGATCTGTTTAACTTGCCACAGGGGGTGCATTGGCAGGCGTCGGTATGCAGCAGACACGTCGGACTTGAACAGGACCAGCTTGACTGCCCCGTGCTCCCGTCGAAATTGGATCAGTGAGTCAGCCAGGTCCTTGATCGAATCAAGACGTGCGCCTGCAATGTCATCTCGGGAGATCATGGAGTTGAGGGAATGATCAGACGCGCTATGGTCAACCACGAGACGGAGCTTGCTGGAGCCCGGCTTGGGAACTGAGTGAATTGGCATGCTGTACATCCCAGGGAGCAGATCAGCCCCGAACGGGTGTGAGAAACGGTTGCACGCAATCTCGGTATTGCATTGTTCGATGAGGAATTGACGTTGCGCAGCGGTCTTTGGTGGCCGTGGGGAAGCATCATTAGTGAGCGGGTAGCCTGTCAGCTGGGTATTAGCGAAGGGCCAGAAACCTTCCAGGAGGCCAATCAGGACTGATTCAACAAACGGCCTGTTCGAGTGAGCTGCAAGAAGACGTTGAAAGGGGGTGATGTGGATCGGCGTGACAATTTGGAAGAGATGAGGGTGCCTTGATATGGTTGAAAGAGTTTCATCCCTGTATTCCCGAGGCGGCGGTCGAGGGAGCGGGTTGTCGTACAGCGTTGACAGCGCTGTTGGGCTGTGTCCACTTTCCTCGAGCGTCCACAGGAGTCCACGATGGAAACGGGGTAGATCAGGCTGAAGGCTTGTCAGGTGGAGAGGTGCATTTCTCCACACCGTGGCCAGCCTTTCGACATCGTGAACAGATATGCAGGTATTTGCATTTCCCCAGGGCAGAGAGGCAACGGTTCTGGTTGAACCGGTTGCACGGGACTTGAACCTTTTGGGTTCTGAACCCATCCCCTCCCCCGGGCTCTCGGTTGGTCGGGTTCGCTTTGAGCGAAAGGTACCCGGTGCCAAGGTCATGGATGAAGGAGATTTCGAAGTGGGCGAACTTGCTGAAATCGTTGAGTGCGATGTCACGGCGCGAGGCAACTTCAACCCTAATCTTTCGATCAAGGGTAAGGACACGGTGATGGGCTGACTCGTGATATGCTTCGAATCTCCCTCGAATCCAGGTATGGTAGTCCCGGAGTTCCTCTCTCCGGTGGGGGGAGACAAACGAGAGGGCCGCGTCGAATCGGTACCATGATTCTTCCCATTCGTGGGCAGTTCGCACACGTCTAGCGGGTTCTGGTTCTCCAATGACGATATCGATCCCAGCTGCGACGCGTCGGGGCTCCTTGGTTGAGGTGGTGACAGAGAGTCGATGGGTGTGAACCTTGCCGAGGTTGACTGCATGGCCCTTGATGATGGCCATCCACTCAGACTCAGGGAAGGAGACATGGCCAGATGAGTTGAGGATGGATGTGAGAATCGCCTTTGGGTCCTTGGACCATTCAAGGAGTTGCAACCGCGTCTGGCGGAGGAGTGGGCTGAGTCGAGCCGTTGAGTCAATGTCATCCTTGAGCCAGGTGTGAGTCATCAAGTTTGACTCGCTTTGGCTCAGAGGTTTCACCGGCGGGCGAGTGAGCCAGAGTGAGGACGACGGTGTGACTAGCTTGCCCTTTGGGTTGGCTAGACGACTGAGCAGCGTTGGCGGCGAGTTCGGACGCAGGCTCTCCTGAAGTGCCATTGGGTCCCCCAACTGCGCCAGTGAGCCCTTGTTGACCACGTTTGGACGCAGTACGAGTGGAGGCTGAGTCCTCTTCCAGACTCGCGAGGAACTGGACCAGAGCGTCATACCCTGGGGCCTCTGGTTCAGCGGACCCTGGGATAGCCGTAACAAGAGAGATGGTGGCGTCGGTGCGAGTGATTTCACCTCGACGATACTGCTCAAGGATGAGTTCACATTGTCTGGTGACCTCGAGGATAACATCTTCATCGTGGTCAGTGAATTCATCCACTGGGTTGCCAGAAGCTGATTCAGCAGACGGGTTAGTCAAGGTGTTGGTAGAAGGAATGGTCGAGTTAGATTCCGGGTGTGACATATGAGATGACCGGTAGATGGGCGGAGCCTTGGATGAAGCTCAAGTTGAGCACACGCTTGATTCGTTTCCGATCGCGATGACGGAGGATAGCGCCGTGGGAAGCGTAGAGGGACAAAACGACCTGAATAGAAACGTAGAAAGCCGGAGCGTTGTCAAAGGTGGAAGGAGGTGGTGGTGGACGTGAAGGTGGTGGAGGCCCAGTGACTCAAGGCGGGCCGCGGACATGGTGCATGCTGCTTGATCTGGCACTGTCGTCGTCGGTCGATGAGGAGCGACTGGGACACTACACTGTCCGTGCTCGTATTGTCCAAGGAGGAACTTAGATACATGCATCAGTTATTGGGGAGTTCATGCCAGAGCACAGAAGGCGACTCACAGGTAATAAAATGACAATCTTCATTTCTTGCCTCCTGATTAAGTGATCGATAGTAGCCGGCGCAATTGAGATGTAGTAGTTCTGCCGTCCTCCCTGCTCCGAGGCCACTGAAATGTCAGGATCGCGTTTGTCGTCAAGGAGGGCTTCATAGATAGTCGTGGCAGATTTGGCACCAGATATTGGCAGAGGCGTGCAAGATGTTACTGTAGTTGCCATTCCTAAGACTTGCACAGAAAGCTGTAACTACAGCCTTTGCCGAGGTGCAAGATTACGGTAGTTATATCCCCACCTAAAACGAGATGCCCATCATTCCATCATCAGCCAGCTTGATGCATCAATCGTGTTGCCTTACCGGCGCGCCCTTCGGCACCATTGATCTGTGCTCACGCATCCCGCCCCTTCCCGCCCTCGGGCACACCACGACCAGCTCAATTGCGCTCCAGCTCACTTCTGGCTCTGAATCGCGGCTGTATCCGGTCCGGGGACTCCGGCTTAGTAATGTGAAGATGGTGAACACGCGTGACAGGATCTGCCAGTAAATCTCTTTACCGTGACAGCCTACTAATACTAGATATCTGATTTGTACTCTTAGACATGCCCCGAACTGTGAATACCGTGAGGGAGTAAAACGCCCAAGCGCCTGCATATATGGCGTGTAGAAGCGATATACCGGTGAGATTTATGTCGTAAAATGAAATCGGAAATCCGGCAAAGATCTTGACACCTTCCCCCGGGCCCCAAGTACTCCCTCTTCCAGTACTTCCTCTTCATCGATCTCATTCAATGCCTTTGCAGTACTCGGCCGATGCTATGCTGTCCCACAGATATAAGGCAGCCTAGGTTTGACTCGAAGTGGCGTGGTGTTTCAGGCTCGCCCCCTTCTCTGCCTTCATGACTATAGCAACAAAAATTCGTCCAGTTGATGAGGAAATTCCCTTGTTGACTAATGGACATGTTTTTCAACGTACACCTCTTCCTTGCTTCCAATTTTCCATCTTACTGTTCCTTCATATGGCCGAACCTCTTACTTCACCATCATTTACCCTTTTGCCCCTGAGGTAGGTTTTCCCTGCTTCCTTTTGTGTTGTCCATGTCGTGCTCACATCATGTCTTCGATCAATAGCTGATCCGCAACATTGGGATAACAAACAGCAACGAGAGAAAAAAAACAGGCTACTACGTGGGATTGATGGTACGCCTCAGGCTGTCGTTGTCCCCTTGAGCGTGTGCGTTTATAGAAGGGCAACAACAGCAATCGATGTTCTATCTCGCCGAAGCGGTCACTGACGGTCTTTCAATGCAGCAGACTTTCAGACCAGCATCGGAAGAAAGCCTGTCATTCTTATAGGCTTGACGGGCTTGTCCGTCTCCATGTACACTTTTGGGCTTTCAACAACCTTCCTGGGTCTTGTACTGAGCCGATGTTTCAACGGCGCATTGAGTGGGCTCGCTTTTCTTACCAGATGTTACAATTAATGCTCAACACCATTCCAAGATGGAAATATTGGCATGATAAAATGGTTTACCATTCTCATTTACCGCTGCACAAAGCGCTGACATGTTGTTCCAGCATGATGACTGAATTTGCAGACATTGCCGAAGTGCGCGATTCTCCCTCCATTCATAAACCCCCCTCTTGTCTCTACGCATTTGCTTATGTCCCTATCGCATTTTCCACTGGCGCAACTGTATGTTCTGACCTAATCCTCTTCTCAGCCATCCCTCACGCCTAATCCCGCAGCTTGACCCACTCATTGGTGGCTCTCTTTCTCGACCCGCAGATCAATTCCCATGGCTTTTCGGGTCCAACCCGTTCCTCAAAAAATACCCATACTTCCTCCCATGTGCCATATCAGCAACATTCACGGTACTCTCATTAATTCTTGCACTCGTTTACCTCAAAGAAACCGTAAAAAGCCCTATCCCTCTCTCCCACTTCATCGCAAAAAGGAAGCCTACTCTCCACACCGAAGACTCCCCAACAGCTGCAATAGAGAACAACGAAGCACCCCTACCCATCCGCGCCGTAATGACCCCAAAAGTCCTCGTTGCAGCAGGCAACTACGCCATGCTCTCACTAATCGACATCGCCTACCAGTATTTTTCTCCACCTCCATCGCCGATGGCGGTCTCAGCCTCTCACCGCCCGCGATCGGCTATGCAATGGACTACTGCAAGTGTTTTGCTTTGCGAGGATACATAACCGCTGGGGTTCCAGAAACACGTTCTGTTTGGGCTTCTTGGCTGCCATTCTAGTCTTTACTCTGTTTCCTGTGATGAATTGGGTAGCGAGGAAGGAAGGAGTTTGCGGGGTTTTGGTTTGGTTTGCAGGATATATCAAGGCAATATACCATATGCTATATTCATCGACACCGAGAACCCAAGTTGAGCACCAACCGTGTTCTAAGCGCTCATGGAAACTTCAGGTGTTATCGCAGATGCGTCTCCAAACCGTGCGTGCTTCGTTGGATGCAACAAACGGACTGACTCGGAGCCAGGTGCGTCATTAATCTTCTTCCATGGGTTTTCACCTATAGTACCTAAGAGTTACAAATTATCCAGCCAACGATGAGCGTAATATGCGCAATTGGACCCACCACTGCAAACTCGCTCTATTCACTGTCAATTGAAAAAGGATACCTTGGTGGAAACCTCGTGTACCTTGTACTGATCGGTGTCGTCGGGATGACCTATTGGATAGCGTTATTGTTATTGCCTGGAGATGGCAGCATTAGGCGAAGTTGGCACAAAGACTAAGTAGCTCCAATAACTCCAAATAAATAAGATGGAGATTGTCAGAGTATCGCTCCAACATGGATTTTACTCAAACTACTGATCTTTCTTGTTCTGGACATCGCCTGAGTGACCACCGATGGGCCTTGTTATTCACTGCTGGAGATCATGGGTTTTGGGCGATGAGGCAAAATTGCCGGCGCACAACTTAACGAATACGGATCCTGAGGCCTGAGGCCTGAGTAGTGGGTCACTCTGTCCCACTTTTGGATAAGCCGAGTTCAATACTTGAACTCGGAACATTGCCACGCCCCACTTAGGCCAAGTAGTGTAAGTGATCTCAAACATCGTTACTGATTTGAACGACAACTGATATAGATTCAAGAACTGTCAAAGACTCGGGAGAACCTTGTCGGTGCAGAGGGTGACGAGCAAGGCATCCGTCGCGAGCAGTGCAACATGACATTCGCAGGTACAGAAGTCGATGTCCCTCGACAGCACGAGACGCTTCCCCCACCCTTCAAGCTGCTCCAGGCTCGACAAGTCAAATATCGCTGACGCTCAGCCAGCCGGAGGTTCTTGGTGCCCTTGGCTCATACACCAATCAGCCTGATTTATTCTCCTCCTCATTCAGTTCCGATTCCGATTCCCAGGACCGTATCATCTGGCACTGTCGGAATCGTCAACAACTGCCACAGCACACTCAATGTGCTTTCCGATGTTCGGCACTCCTCTCCTCCGAGCCCGGCAAACCCGCCTCCACTTCTCGGGGGCCCACGATCGCAACGAGACCACCTGCACTGCGCACCGCCAATGCTGATGCCCGCACTGCCGCAACCCATATGCTGCGGCAGCGAAAGACACTGATTTCGAGGGTGCTCGTCGAGTCGTCATGAATGTGCCAACATCTGGAAAAATGTAAAGTGCTAAAATAGATTATTTTACATTAATTTAGTCCGAATTGCCCTATTCTACTATTATTTATTCCAAAATAAAAAGTAAAAGAAAATAATCACAGATAAAAAGTAACGGGGGTGAGCTAAAAGTTATATGGTGTAGTGTACACTATTTTGCTGTAAATTTTGGTAATCCATTGTGAATTTCGGCACATTATTGTATTATAGTCTTGTCTTATTTAAATAAATAGTAGTAGTACTTAAATCATACTTGTTCATTACAACGAAATAATGTTATTATTTAAATATGATATACAATACAATGTATGTATAGTAAGTAATGTACGCAATAGCAATCTTCAGTATTAACATCAGTTTACGAAATGACCACCCATAAGTTATAACCAGTCTTCGTGTATTGAGTACTGTTCCTCGATTAGACCTGGCTGACAGATATTGGCAGATAGTAGTACTTACAATTGGAACTGAGCACTGTAAGTTGTTGGGAAAATGTGCGGCAACGGGCATCAGCAGTGAGGATTTATGTGAATCCTTAACATTACGTTTGGTGTTAGCAAGCTATGTTGCGTCGGTACAAGCATCAACTCACACTCCTTTGCTAAGTATCGAATCTACTGGTGTACATGTGAGTAAATATCCAGATCCTGCAAACACGACGTACTCTGGGAGCGACTTTGATGAAATCCGGAATGACGGAGTCGCGGCAAGTCACTTTGTTCTCCTCTTAGAGCATAAATCTAAACGAGCCATTAAGGTATTAGCGATCGACATACGCAAGCGCTACGGCCACGCCGAGTGTGAAGGCTTCCATCAAAGTAGAAGTGGAGAAGAATCAAATTGAGAGGCGGCAAGACTCCAAGAGTCGAAAATGCTACGGGTTTGATCTATCCAATTCCTGACCATGACAGTATTAATGATCCACGTACGCAAGCACAAGGTAAAGCCCCATCATCGCCATTGTCTTGCCAATGCACGTACTGCATGAAGACCGGCAAGAGTTGAAAACATTACGGCCACGCTGTCGCTGAGTGTGAAAGATTCCATCAAAAGTAAAGGCGGAAACTTGCAAGAAGAGTAAAGTTGAGAGGACGGGTATGTCTAAGCGACTCGCAGATGGGGTCAAAGAGGGTCAAGGGTAGAGGAAATAACGTACTTGACCAAGTTCAACTATTTATTTAAGCGAGGTATGTAATTACATGAGTAAATATAAATAAATATGCTCATGTGACTGGTCAGCGGTCGGCCACCTGAGCATATCAACAAGGTAACATGATTCGGTTTATCTATCACACCCAACCTCTGTCATGCACATGAGCGTCGTGACTATCAAAACGGAGCAACGCTGTTCCCACACCATCCAAGGAAGCTGAAATACGTGAGTTGCCTGAATTTTGGAAACAATGCACACCTCTGAGTGGGCCTGGACTTATGGGCTCGGCAGCCACCGAGGCGCCAGGCCCTCAGCCTCAACGCCATGCATCCACTTCTCGCCGCCCTCGCATCGCTTCACTGCCTAATCCTAAATCGCCCTTCTCTATAGAACATGCTCAATCGCGACGCAAAGATGAAAATAACCCTACATCGTTGATTCGGACGACGCTACACGGTCAGGAAGACCTAAGGTCGTATGAAGCTGCTGTTTTGGCACGAAAGACACCGACGCTAAGCCTTGGACCGAGGGCAAGAAGGAACAATACCATCTTCAGCCAGTCCGAGCCTGACTCCAAGTCCCCAAGTCCCCACGCTTCAAATAGATTCCAATCTCAACTACTCTTATTCTCCCGGATCGAGTAGGCCTTCAAGTGCCACTGGTCCTCCCATGATGGCGCACTGGTCCGGTAAGCTTCCACCTGTGCGTCTAAGTCCCCCCTATCCATTGACGATGGGACAGGATCCGGTGGTTCTGATCGGGAAGGGATGCGGCCTTCTTGCAAACGACTACCATCCCAGACATTAGGTCCATTTAACACAAAACGTGCGCAGGTATCCCACGAAGAGCTAGGAGGTAGACCATCTTCAACGTCTTCTTCAGGTGTGCCACAGTTACCCGACGCTACGGATACCTAGGCTCAATGCACCTATCCCTGAACGGTAAGTGGACAGTGCATCCGTTGTCCTTCGCGTTAACTTATAATGGTCTACACATAGAGCTAGAGAAGGAAGGAGAGGTCCTCGTCAAGTGCGTAGTGAAGAGACGAATTCCGATATTGAAGAATACAGTGGTCAAACGGTTTCTTTGTCTCTGTACGTGATTTCAATGCTTTCAACGATGCACGACGTTGGACAACAATGTACACCAAGGCGATTCCGAAGCCAGAGCCCCATTCGGGAAGCTCCGGGAGTTATACGGAACTTGACATGCTTGACAGATCACGACGGTATTTATCGACCGCCGCACTTATTTTTCACCGAGTGAAATATTCACTAATATTATTCTAATTTACTTTTTATTATGTTAGATCAACTGCCGCACGTTCTTCAGTGAAAAATTCATTATTATTATTGGTAAATTACTGTTTTGTTATGATAGTTTACTATGAAATAGCTCGACTACCAGAACTTAGACACATTATTATTTTTTAGATATATTAGCAATTATTAGCATTGTGTTAGTGTCAAATTAGCACTTTACGTTTTTCCTGATGAAGTGTCTTCAAGTTCTGTTCCTCTTGTATGTCTTCGTTTCTTTTGTTCTGCATCTCTTTCTTAATCTGCTTTTATAGTCAGCCTTTGTATTCGAACTATGTTGTATTTTCTTTCTATAAACGTTCTCTACCCTGTGGTCACATCGTAACACTGGCTATTCCAGTGGATTCCGAATACGCTCCCAAGACCCCTTCTTTCGTCGACACTCTTGACAGCCCCTTCCCCTGCATGAATAACTTGGACTACCCTCAATCACCATCCAGTTCGACTTGTAAGTTACTGAATTCGTCTTTTTCTTTCACTTATTAATTGT
>KN818429.1:13616-23647 GCA_000827485.1 Amanita muscaria Koide BX008
CGACAGAGGGAAGATCTAGGCATCTCAGGGGAAATCCTAAGAGAACAAAGACTGGGGAATACCCAGCCTAAGTCCCTAGGTATATATACATCCCAGCTAACCCTATACCCTAGGGCACAGGGTGTACACGAGGTATGATAGCAATAATAGATAGCTGTGCATGATGTCATAGAATAGTCTAGAAGAGTCCAGGCCTGATAGCAAATATAGATTCGGTCCGTAACCCGGTCACGTGAGTGTGACAGTCATGTGATCTGTGACTGGTCATATGATGTGACATGTGACATCACGTGACTTGGAAAAGTCTGAGAAATAAAATAAAAAGTTAGAATTTGTAAGTGTTTATAACAACAAGAACCTTCACTGTCGTTCCCCATATCTCACAACACTTCCTTTCCTCCGAGGATTAATTGACATGCAAGGGGTACGTAAAAGGAATCTATCCACATCCTCATGCTGACCATACATCAGAGCCAATACCGTACCACCTACTGTCGGAGTTCAGGAACCTGGTCACACTAAAGTTTTTGGTGTCATTCTCATGCAACTTGAAAGATATGAACAAAAGGTTGTTTAAGGCAAACGAAATATGTCCTGAGATGATGTGTAGGATGTAATAATACGAAATTTTTGGGTATGGGAGAGGATATAGTGGGGGGGAGTGCTTTTTTGGCTTGAACCAGGAAGCTGGCCATGTGCATGATATGACCAGAGAGAGAAAAGTATCAACATTAAGCTGTAGCCCAATAGTCTCTCCTATATGTCCTGTCATGTACGAGACTCAACTCAACAATACTGCCTACCCAATTTGTGGAGTTACACCTGCCTCAAGTCGGAGTGCCCATGTTTTGCACAATCTGGCACTGATCAATAATAATTCAACTCATGCTCAACGTTCCTTGCTCTTATACCTACCACTATCACACTCAGATTTCGTGTAAACATATGCTCTATGATAAATAACAATACACAAAGGCAGGGATATAGAAATGGACACAAAATTCGACATTGACCAGGTACCCAGTGTGACCAGGTTCCTGAACTCTGACAGTACCACTCTCTTTTTCAATAGTGTTTGATGTTTATCTCTGTCAAATCCGTAAATCCGTGTATTCTCGGGAATCCAGATTTCCGGGATTGAATGGCTGATAACTCTGCCACGGGAAATAGCTCCAAGGGGTCGCGGGAAAGTGCGGACAATAATGCGGAGCAATGTCCAATGCATTATGCAGGAGCTAGGATGGGAGCGGGCACAGGGATAAAAGTTGGACATAGTCCAAGGGGCGGGAAGCGGAGTTCGGCACGGGGAATTGGGGGACATAGTGGGGCCTTGGCTTCAATGACTCAGAAGGAGTGTTGCGCCCTCATTGCACTTGGGCACCAATTTCGGAACGGAGATTAGGACAAGGAGAGTGTGCCACAAGGATAGATAGGCAGATGTAAGAGGAATACAAGTGACAAGGTAGGACAAAGCGTGACGAAATACTTGACTGGGGAATATCTACGGAGTGCGAGAAGCTTATATACTGTAGGGGATAATGTATGCTATGAATTCCCGGAGTAGGGAAAGTGCAGAATGTGTACTGGGAATGTGTGCAGATAATGGTAGAGGGATAATGGTACAAGGACATGAGGACTGGAACATGTTACTATAATACGGAGTAGGACAAGGGAACATACGGAAATAGAGATGTATGCAGGAACATTGTTTGGGGACAATAGACATGAGGCATCACGGAGCACGGAGCGCAGGGAATTGCGGAATAGGGAATGGTGCTTGAGGCTTGAGGCGCAGGAATGTGGAGCAGAGTAAGCGTGGGAAAGCGGAGCAGGGAAAGCGCGGGAAGCGGACTGGGGAATGGGAGCAGGGAATGTGCGGGGGATAGGAGCAGGGAATGGATACAGGGTGCGGGAAAGCGGAGCATGGGAAGCGTGGGAGAGTGGAGAGCGGAGAGCGGGAAGCAGGAAGCACAGGAAGCATGGGAACGTGGAGTGCGGAGAGCAGGAAGCGGGAAGCACGGGAAGCACGGGAACGCGGAGTGCGGGAACGGGAAGCGCGGGAATGCGGAGTGCGGGAATGCGGAAACGCGGAGTGGAGGGTGTATGGGAATGCACACAGCTGAGTTATAAGGCAGGAGGCATGCAGGGATCTGGGAGTCCGAACGGGACTTGACAATCTCGAAATCCTCAAAGGTTCCCGTGATGCAGTTCTCACAGTTTTAAACCACAACGACAAGCTCTTTTGCCTTCAAAATGCCTGTCTGGCATGCACTTATAAGCTGCAAAGTGAACCCAAGTTGACTTTTGATATGCTGATAACCATGGATGGAAACAACTCGCTGAAAAGGCTTGGGTGAACGAAAACCGTCGACAGCCTCACATCTAGCTGTGAACAACAAGACTCACGTTGAAACCCCAGCATGAACTATTATCTTTCACATGAGGAGGTAAATCAGTGGGGGAAAGAAGCTATGGATCAGAATATGTCTGCAATCGTAAGCTTGTCTGATTTCTAGCTGCGGGTATTATGCTGATCATCGTAGACAGGTGCCACATCAAGCCCATGCTCGTCTCATTGGGGCAACATGAATGAAGCTAAAACCTCGCGAATGTGGGGCATATTCGATGAATCTGGCGTGTTCCTTTCCCTTTGCCACCATGGGTTTGTGCTACTTGTGGTGGATATGGTGCGCAGTGGAGAATTGTAAGGATTGAAGCTTTTGATAATGAACTAGATATCACTAGCTATCTATGCAGAGCGAAATATCCATTAGCAACGGTCAATGCCCTTCTTTCCGCATTTGGTCCCAACCTTGGTGTTGGGTACGATATAGGTTGTCAATTTCAAACATCAGTCTCGAGAAGCCCTCTTCAAGAGCAAGCAGCAAGTCTCAAGCTCACACCTCTCGTTGGCTCTTTTCATGGACACGCTCACAATCGGCTTTGCCAGTTATCGCACCTTTCAACGTATGTTAAAGGCGTTGGCCTGGAAGATCTAGAGGGTTGCGAACAATTTTTTTCAAAGTCAAATGCCCTTGCCAACTGCACACGCTATGCGAGCACGTTTCATCGACAGCAAGAGATCACGCTTTTCTTCAATCATGTAGATAACTACGACACATATCCAAATCTAAGTATGTGCTTCTTGATTCTCCTGTGCACCACTAATTGCCCATGATTTAGTCAAATTTCTAGTTGACAACTACTATCATGTGCTGGAAATACTGCAAGGCGAGGAAACCTTACGGTTGGAAATGGCAGGCAAAAGATCACCAATACCGACACTTTCTCTGTGTGGTTAGAAGAAGAAAAAATTTATCTGCAAAGTCTGAAACAAGAACCATTGGCGGAAACAATGGAAATTGAGTATTATCAGCGTTTGTTGACTCTGAATGACTATGAGTAAGTCTCCAGCCTAATTCATCATTTGTCTTAGTTTTTCAATGAAACCTTTAGGTGTGAACTGAGCGCAGACGTATTCATCAATTCAACTCCTCAAGTGCAGTCACAACGGTGCCAGGATACAACACGCTCATTAGAAACAAAGCGACGTCACTTGCTTGAGAGGCATGGAGTGGTGGCTAGCAGTTTAATCATTAAATTGGGGGCAGTGCTGTCAGGGCCCTACTACTGCAACGTCTCGTAGCATCGGGCGGGCCCTTCATTTCTTGGACTATTGCCTTCGGGCATTTGTTTTTATATACTACATACCGCATATAGTAAGTAGATTACATAATCATGCGTGACCTTAAGTCGTGCGACTAACATATGTAAATACTTTACTTTTACTCACTCACCTCGTGTACACACCAATCCAAAGTTGATTCGGTGTATTGCACTGCGTGAATTGAGATAGAAGGATCATAGATCCATAAGATATTACACTTTTTTACACCTCAGCTGGTGTAGCGCGAGATAAGAGAATTAAACTATGTCCTTCCCGAAATCGAGAAGAGACACCACACCTGGAGGAAGTGCAAGAAGCACCCCTCCACCTCAACAAAGCACACGGAGTCCTAACGTTAAAAAGGACCCCGAAAAAGGGACGCACTCGAGCAGCAAGTCTCCGTTAAGTACAGTCCATGCCCAAGCAACGGCAAATGTTACCCAACGTAAGCCAAGTAAGGCCATTGGAAATCCAACTCGAAACCCCTCGAGCGTTCCGGCAGGAACTGCTCACAGAACATCGCCACCATCCGGACCGACACGAGCCGCCTCGCCGGGCACTGAATCATACAATAAGGCGCCCACGTATGCCGCCGCCTTTGGGACCAACTATGGTCCCTCAACCTCCTATGCTAACCTGGGAATAGTCAATCTAAACTATTGCCCAACCACGGTCAAGACACATGTCCATAAGGACGTCTATGTGGATAAGTCTGTCAAGACTAGTAAGCCTTCGACGCTGCCGAGTTCAGTTTACGCAAACCGTAACTCCTCGGTGTCCCCTATGAATAGCGATGTGGTAGTAGTAGACTACCCACCGGCGACACGCAGTGGTAATGCGGTCAGAGGAACTACGGAGTTCTCACATACACCAGTTCAATATGAACCAGCCACTGTTGAAGAACCCCGGGGATACGCTGATAATCGAACCGATATCCCCAACAACACCTATACAGGACACTACAGTGTCCTATCCAATCATGAGGGAGAAGACGACGATAACGTAGCCTTCGCCTTCAATGACAACGACAGGGACTCTATTGGGTCCCAAGAGGAAGCAGCATTTCAGCTGCTCCACAAATCACCGGTTGTCTCCGCTCAACCATTAGGAACCGAAATTCCTGCATTTATGAACACCATGAACTCACTAGAGTTCCATATGACTGAAATGTCAAAAGGGATCAAAAGTATGATCCAATCCTTCGACAGAGTACAGAGACAGATGTTAGCCTCGAGAGCTATTGCTAGCGATGTCAATGAGAACATCAAAGTTCTCAACACCCTCATAAGAAAACAAGGGGCAGGCATGCTGACCCTACCCACAAAGCTCGCTCAAGCAATGAGGGAGGAGCTGAAGGAAATCATGAAGGAACATCCTCAACAGAACAGAGGCCGCTCCAATACACCCCATGTGGAGCGACGAACTGACGCAGAGGCTCAACCAGGGACCAATAGGACCCATGCAGAGACTGGAGATAGAACAAACGTCCCATCTCAACCGGAGATAAACGGACCTTACACCCAGGTCCCAATTAAACAAACGGTTCTGCTAACCGAACAAGAGCTAAACGCTCCAATTAGCGAACCCAGAGACGATGAATCAATCTCGTCTCTAGCCTACATCGGAGATAGTCCTGGTCGAGGACCCCTCTCAGGCTATTCTCGACTAGACTATCCATCTAGTTTTTCAACCAGACACAAGGACTACCGTCGCTTCGATGCACCGATTAGACACCAGGGACCCTTGGTCCCACCACAAGAGAATAACAGAGAACCTACAAAGGTAGCGCCCTCAGGAACCTTGGCAGACAATACCCGCCAAGAAGTTCCAGTGTCAGACAATGAATTCGAAAAACGAGTACTAGCTCGATTACTCGAACTCAAAGAAAGAGGGAAGACCACAAGGGTCAGACACCCTAGAAGCATTTATACGCTTCACAAAGGAGGTTACAAAGTATCTCAACTTGAACAACCTCCTGGTACCTGAGTACGAATTGTACCATACTGACCTACTGGGTCAGATGTTGCATGACAAGGCCAAGAATTGGTACATCCACACAGTGGGAGCCAATTTAGATCAACTGATATCATTGACCGAAGCACTCATAGCGCTTAAGAGATATTTTGTCAAGGACGCATCCTCCAGGGATTCAGCGTCCAAGTTCGACCGCATATCACAAGGCGGAAGAACTGTACCAGAGCTCTTTAGAGAACTCAAGAGGCTGAGCCACCAAATGATTCAGCCTCCTTCAGAATATGATTTCAAACGCCAGTTCGTCAACGCACTCAGCGATGACCTGGCAACAGAGATTACCAGACTGGGATACAACCCAGAAAATAATTCAATAGAAGAACTACTACAGAATGCTCGTAGAGTAGAGCAATCTAAACACTATGTTGATAGGAATGACCGAACGTCATCCCACAACAATAAAAGTTCGACCTCAAAGAAGTCGAGCTTTAAAACAAAGGGGATCGTCAAGAAACACGACCCAAAGACAAGATCTAAGGAACCATACAAGGATCCTACAACGAAACCCAAGGGGAAGATCACTTGCTTCCTCTGTCAGAAACCAGGACATATGTCTACGCAATGTCCTACGAGACCAAACCCAGCTAAAGCAGCAAGGGCGGTCCGAGAAATGGAGGAGGATGAACCTACTCCCAAAAACGACGGGTCTGAGGAAGATCAGGATAGATCTTCAGAAGACCATGAAGCGCCAGACGCTTCAGAAGAAACGGAAGACCAAGGCTCAGACTATAAGAGCCTTTCCGATAATGACTCTGACCCCAGCATAGCCGATTGGACAGCAGCCGCTAGAATCATTAACGATGATTCTGAACCATCAGACGACGACGAGGAGGTCATTTATTATAACGGACCTCCAGAACCCTCTAAGGATCGTCTATACGACTGGTCCGAGATGAGTGGTTACCTCTCAAGACGACATCTACCCGTCGCCCCCAAAACAGAACAAGATCTGAGCAATAAATGCAACGCTCAAAATGAATGGTCAGCTAGTATGCGACTTGTCGCAGATGAACCCACAGATGGTCTATGAACCTCCAGGGTAGCTGAGGAAAAAGGATCCTATAGCATTCAGACACAGAGCGTCAAAGATCCTAAGGACCGAAGATGGTCCTAAAAGAAAATTTAAAAATACTGGTGTCATTGAAGGACACATAAAAATTGGCGGAACAACTGCCCATGTCGATTGCAGTAGCACATTAGATATGATATCGGCGAACTTCGCAGCCGCTGCAAAGCTGGACACATTCCAACTTAAGGAACCAGTCAAATTGCAGATGGCAACATCAGGTTCCAAATCCACTATCAATTTCGGCGCCTGGGCTGAAATTCAGATTGGCCACTTCAGCCAAAAAAGATACTTCGACATCGTTAATCTCGACAGATACGAAGCAATCTTCAGGATCCCTTTCCTAAGGGAAAACGAGATCCTACTAAGTTTCCAAGGAACTGGATCGTTCAGATTAGCTGGACGATGGTTCCCATTGGGCTCGAGAGAACCCAAACAAATATCCTATAAGGAGGGGGAAGGCGCAGCCAGCTCCTCTAAAGAAAGAAAAAGAGTCTTCGAAAAGAAGACCCATTGACTACATGATGGCGAACAAGAGTTCACAGCCAGCGCCCAAGAGACTGGCACTATAACTATCTCCACGGAAAGGAGAATGAGCCTTCGTCAGAAATGGCTCAACAACATTAAGGACTTATTCATCCCAGAAAGTCCTGAACTACCGCCGTTGCGGATAGTCAACCACGAGATCCCGCTAATAAACCCGAATCTCAAACTATTTCACAGGCCACCTAAGTGCCCTGAGCCACTCAGAGAACAACTCAGAATCAAGGTAGAACGCTACCTTAAGGCGGGATGGTGGGAGCGCACCGAGCTACCATCATCAGCGCCTTTGATGATTGTCCTCAAAAAGGACAATACTATAAGGACCGTCATAGATGCCAGGCAACAGAATGACAACACATTAACTGATGCCACTCTGATGCCTGATCAAGAAATGATCAGACATGATGTAGCGAGAGCTCGTTTTCGAACGAAGATCGATCTCTCGGATGCGTATGAACAAATACGCATCCTACCAGAACACGTCATTAGGACCGTTTTTGCCACCATTTATGGCAATATGATAAGCCGCGTTATGCAGTGTAATAGCCTAGGGGCTTTGCTTATATCAATGCTCACAATACACTGAATCCAGATTTATTGGACGTGTACCGTGATATGTGAATAAGACTTAAGGTCTTTACATGTGTAAACACGCCGAATATTCAACGCATTGTTTGTACTTATTTACATCTATTACAAACATAAACAATAATATTGCTGTAGGGCGTCTAGCACAGTAGCGCCCTTACACCCTCCCCCACTAGATCATTCTACGATCTTAATCAATCTTGAGAATGAATAGACATGAAATTTGTCCTGTCACCCTCCCCCACAGAATCGATTTCTCGATTCAAAGAAAATTAAAAATTTTGTGTCCGAAATTGTTTAGTATCAATTAAACCACTTGTATTAGTTAAATAAAAGTAGTATTCAATTAATAATAGTTTGGAAAGTTTTCCGGCTGGTGGAGAACTTGGGTTGAGTGAAAACGAGCGTTAGACGTTCATTAGACGTCCAGAGAGAAGTCCTTTGATGCGCCACTTCCAAAAATTGGAAGGTGCATCGGGCCGGGTCGGTTGCCGGTTGCCCGGTGGACGCGCGTGCTACAGCTGTGAAGGCCGTCTCCATATGACCATATCATCTGCTCATCGCGCTAGAGAAGGTGTCTAAAACACTTTCTCGTGGTCTTATAAGTCTCTGAAATTTGAGACTTCACAGGATTTCCTCAAGAAGCCGAAGAAGTCACAAGAACAAGGTCACCAGGGGTTCGGAGGAATCGGGGAGATGAGTCTTCAACATGCCTTCTATTCTCCAGAGGGATAAAGCGCTATGAGAGTGCTCTGAGGATCTGATAGACTGTGCGGGGGCAGTCTAAGATCCAGGTAAGTGACTTAAATCGTGATCTTCGCGTTCCACAACTATCATTGATAACCTTCAATAGATCACCGATTTGTCTATCCAAGTTGGCACAGTGATACAGGAGGTGGGCTAGTAGGATCGCAGACTGCACGGAGGCGGTCTTAGATCTGGTAAGTCGTAGTGATTATAGTCACATAGACATATCCACTGCATGGCAACTTGGAACAGTGAGCTGCTGTTCCCCAGTGGTTTGGACAACATGAACGAGTGACAGTGGACCACTCGAGGGTCGTCCAAACTTAGGTGAGTCGTCTGTATGACTTGTCGACTCGAATTATTGACGATCTTATAGATCGTCGATTCAATCTTACACCCGTAGCGTCAGCGCTCATAAGCAGCGCTCTCCTCGATCTCAGACAGCGCAGATAGGCTGGAGGGAAGATAGAGACCATGTGGGGATGGTCTGAAGATACAGGTGAGTCATCGTTGTACTCCTCGATGACTCGAGCTGATGGCTTCTCTATTTCTACCATACAGCTTGTGAATAATGGAAGGGACATTCCTACAGAGAAGAACGTCCAGTACGACTTCCTAGCGTCCGGGTGAGCCGTCTACTACATTCAACAGCTCTGTGTTGACATGCTCTGGCTGATATCAAGATCGTCTCAGTGCCCCCAATGTCGGAGCGTTCAAGCATGAATTGAATGGTTGGAGTTGATCTCGAGGAGTTGTCAGGAGGTCTATGAGGATCTCCGGTTTGGTCCACATGTAAGTGAGTCTGTTAGCGCCATTAGATGACTTTGGTTGACACAGGAGGTTGACTGCTATCATAGCCACGTGAACACATCCATGTCGACGAAACAGCGAGCCACTGTTTCCGGACAGTCAAGACGACGCAAAGAAATGGCGGTGGGCCACTCGAGGGTCGTCTGTAGAACAGGGGAAGTCGTCCGTGCTGACTTGGCTACTCTTCCCGATGTTCTAATAAGACCGTACAGGAGAACCACGATTGTGTGTATGCCAAGGGTTCCGGGAGGTTCCCCGGTGGACGACACAGATGAGTGACGGTGAGTCATTCAAGGGTCGTCTAATGAGTCGTCTGTGGTGATTTAATGACTCCATTCGACAGTCTAACGGGCCCATATAAGGAACCATTCAAACGCGCACGCTAGGTAGCTCAGAAGGTTCAACGCAGGTGGCTGAAGGACCAAGTCAGTACTTTACACTCCCCCCCCCATTCCCGTGGACTCCAGGTGGGTTCCAGGTAACATCCATGGATTCCAGGTAGATTCCAGGTAAATTCCAGGTCAGTGCCTGGACTGTCAGGAGTCCAGGTGGAGTCCAGGTGGAATCCAGGTCTGTTCC
>KN818431.1:10973-23149 GCA_000827485.1 Amanita muscaria Koide BX008
CATAAACACTCCCAGACATTTACAAACATCACATATGGTATGCAATCACCAATGCTGACATAATACAGTCTCAGAAATATAAAAAAAACAGCTTTAAACACTGTTTTTGCTTCAGGAGGACTGCAGGGGGACTACACAGGGACTGTCCACAGGGA
The DNA here is from genome assembly GCA_000827485.1 of Amanita muscaria Koide BX008. NCBI lineage: Eukaryota > Fungi > Basidiomycota > Agaricomycetes > Agaricales > Amanitaceae > Amanita > Amanita muscaria. The sequence continues at coordinate 11,129 of KN818431.1, forward strand.
CTCCACAGGGACTGATTTTGGAGAAATATGGAATTCACAGGGAATCTACAGGGAATCCCTAGGGAATATGGGATTCCACCAGGATTCCACCAGTCCAGGTGGGGGAGTGTAAAGTACTGCCGAGTATCCTTTCCATTTGAGGAAGTATAACCGACGGCGTCCGACTCCTTTGTGATCTAAGATTGCTTCTACCTCGTAATGTAAGTCTTCTCCATTAAGGATGTCAGGAGGGTTCCGGGTAGTTTGGTCCGTGGAAGTCTGTTTCTTTGTATGGGGATAAATAAGAAGCATGGAAGGTGTCATGGATCTTCCATTGTCTCAGGAGTTTCAACTTGTATGTCACCGGTCCAACCACTTTTAGAATGATAAGGGGTCCTGTTCTCCTTGGGGCAAGCTTCCTAGGCCTTCCGGGGATAGTTAAATTTTGAGTGGACAGCCATACTTTATCCCCAACTTTGTAAGGTTTCCCCTTTGAGGTTATTCTTTGCACAGTTCATGTGCTGCAAGCACCTCTTCTCGTAATTGTTTGAGCTCCTTAAGGCGTTCTTCCACTGTTGGTACTGTTACTCTGGGTATCGCCATTGGGATAGATACTGGCTCTGTTCCATGCATTAGTTGGAATGGGGACATGTTCCGCGCTTCATGTGTCCTTTGGTTGTGAGCAAATTCCGCTATGGGCAGTGCTTTGGCCCATCCAGTAGGATCGTTTCTACACAGGATCCAAAGATGATTCTCAAGTTCCTGATTTACCCGTTCCGTTTGTCCATCCATTTGAGGGTGGTAGGCCGTGCTCATCCTATGATCGATTTCCAGAGCTTTAGTAAGTTCTTGGAAGATTTTAGCTGCGAATTGTGGTCCTCTATCCGAGATCATTACTGAGGGAAGTCCAAAGCATTTGTAGACATGGTTGAGGTATAGATCTGCCATTCCCAAGGCATCAATAGTCTTGTTGCAAGGTGTGAAAATTACCCCCTTTGTAAGTCCATGGTCCACCACGACAAAAATAGAATCAAAACCATCTGACTTGGGTAGATCGGTGATGAAGTCCATAGTTATCTGTTTGAAGGGCCTAGTTGAAGTAGACCCAATGGGTACTAGTCCAGGTGTCGTGGGGTGTGTATTTGGTTTCATCTGTTGACAGGTGGCGCAACCCGTATTGACTCATGGTGGTAGATGAGTGTGGAAATACTCAGCTACTTGAAACTTCCTAAAGAGGTGTCGTAACTCTTTGTTTGGCAAGTCAAGGACTTGTGCTTGTCTTCGCGTATCACTTGTGTGTGAGTGTGTATGTTGACCAAACAACCTTCTTGTTGTTTGCAGTTGTTGTTGTGTGTTTGTTTGTTGTTCAGCAGCGTAGGCGCGTAGGTCGTAGATACCTTTACGGCGACGAGGTAAGCGGGTAGCTACCGAGTGAGGGGTTGGGGAGCTTTGCAACATGTAAGGGCTAGTCAGGTGGACTGTCTCAGGCAGTAGCTTGGATGTCACAGGCGATGGTGAGGAAGGGGAACTGAGTGGTGCAGTGAGCAGGACTCAGGGAGGACGAGGGGTAGAGGCCTAAACACCAGAGATGATGGTGGTTAAGGGTCAAGAGAGATTTAGATTGCAAAGCTACAGATACAAACAATCTAGAGATGTTTATATACCTATGTAGCTTTGGTCAGGTCAAACAGTGATAAGCAAGTATATACAATATGAAAAAGGCAATTGCCGACATGTCATTACGTGGCATGGGAGAAAGCGGATGTGGACGTAACATTTTCCTATCATGGCTCCCATTCCTGGCCAGTAGTAATCTCTGACTAATAGCGAAAAGGTCTTGAACCTTCCTGGGTGTCCTGATGTTGGTGCCTCGTGGTAGTCTTTGATTAATTGTTTGCGCAGTTCGATGTCATCGGGGACATAGCATATCCCCTTTCTTCTGAGGATGCCATCTATAAAAGCCCAGTCTTGACGGTCTCCTCTTATCGGCAAATGGTCCTTCTTATCCAAAGCATCGATAATCTTCCTTCCCAGTGAGTTGCTTTCTGTTCCAGTCTTTATCCGTCCTCGAAGGTCTTCTGATATTGCTCATATGACCATCTTGTCAGGTATCATGGTCTCAACGAGATGATCATCATCAATTCCTATGACATGGTCTGGTCTCCTGGAGAGTGCGTCTGCTTGTTGCATGTCTTTGCTGGGGATGTGTTCTAACTTTAGTTCAAATTCAGTGAGGAAAGCTCTCCATCTGGCGGCTGGCCTGCCTCGGTGTGAGCTGTTGAGGTCTGCGATAATACAGAAGATTTTTGTGATCAGTCCAAACAATCACAGGATGTGGCGAACTGTGGAGTATGTGTTGCCATGCTTTCAGTGCTGTTACGATGGCTAATAATTCCCTGTCGTAAACTTGGTAGTTTTGTTCTGTCAGTGTCAAAGCATGTGACAGATAACCGCATGGACGCAACAGCCCTGTGGAATCTGGCTGTTTCAGTAATGCTCCTACAGCGAATTTGGATGTGTCTGTTTCTAGAAGAAAGGGCTTGGCTGGGTCTGGCATCTGTAAAATCAGCCCTGTCACAAATTTGGATTTCAGTTCTTGAAACGCTAGAGCTTGCGACTCAGTCCATTCCCATGGCTGGGTCTTTCTCGTCAGGTTAACTAGTGGTTTAGATATTTCAGCAAAATTGCCAATAAATCTTCTGTAGAAATTGCAGAATCCTAGGAATGATCTGACTTGTTTGACTGTGGTTGGGGCAGGCCATTCACTGATTCCGGCAAGTTAGTTTGACCGGGTCCATTTGGATGCTATTGTGGGAGATAACCATCCCTAGAAAGTCTATCTTTTCCTGTTTGAATTTGCATTTTTCCAGTTTCAGGAATAGGTCCTTTTCTTTTAATCTTCTCAGCACCCTTTTGGTGAAGGCGCGCAACTCTTCTTTGGTTTTCACGAATATTAGGATGTCATCCATGTAGATGATTATCCATCCTTCATTGATCATTTCCACAAAATAGGAGTCCATCACAGTTTGGAATGTGGCAGGAGAGTTGCAAAGTACTGTAAAATGGGTGCTTTCCAATCATAATTGTATCATTAGTCACATATCATCATGACATCATCATATCATATCATTAAGCACTGAATCAATCATTACAGCCCTGTTGATCATCATCATCATATCATTAGTCAGCACTCAATCATATCATTACAGCCCTGTATGTGCAATCATAATCATATCATTGGGCAGCACCAAGGTGATTAGTCAGCATCTGTGTCTGTGTTTGGCACTTTGTTTGTTTGTGATTGTGCTTATATCCAGGTGTTTGTCTGTCAACTTGTGTTTATTTACATTTACTTGTCAGGCAAATCTGATGGCTTTTGTTTGTCTGATGTGGTGCGTGTCCTTCATCTCCAGCTTGGAGAGAGCTTGCTCGGCGTCACCTTCAAGGTCATAGGGACCGAAGTGCTTTTTGAGTTTCTTCATGAAGGCACGGTAATTGTGCATGAACAGGGCGGCGTCGTCGGGATCAAGGATGTAAGGCTCGAATAAGGCGATGGCGGGGCCGCGGAGATAGGACAAGATGTAGTTAATTTTCTTTTCGTCGGTGCGGAAGCTGTCCGTGTGGTGGCGGAAACCAAGAGTGCACGCAATGAGGAATTCGTGGAGCTTTGACGGGTCCTTGCCATCGAATGTGTCGGGTTCACATAGTTTGACCTCGTTCGGGCGGAGATGCCGAATGCCTTGGCCAAGGTTCGCGAGTGTATCGTTAAGGTGTTGCAGGAGTTCCTGTGGTGGCGCGGTGGCGGGATTGCCAACCGGCCATTGAGGGGGAACGGCATTGTTGTTGTTGCCGTGATTGGAGTCGTTATCATCGCCGTCGTTACCACCACCACCACCACCACCACCACCACCACCAGGCGGGCCTCTGCCACCTCCACCGCCTCCACCTGTTCTAGGAACGGGAGTGTGTGGGGGAATTATTCCGTGAGTGGAGATAGACGTGGAGCCGCGGGTTGGGAATAAGGCGGGGTTGGGGGCGTGATAAGCGGATTGGTGATCGGGGGAACCAGCCTCCCGATCCATGATCGTGGTATAACTGAGGGAAGCTTCGACCTCTTCTTGCTCCTGGAGATCTGCGTTAGCGGAGTTGTTGAGGTGAAGATGTTGGGAACGGGTTTGAGAATGTGTCTGGGAACGTGTCTGGGAATGTGTTGTGGCCATGGTTGTGTAGTGAGTGCGAGTTCGAATATACTGTCAAGCCCGTGATCTCAGGCTTGGGGACAACGGGGTGACTAAGGTGCGCAGGGTGAAAGCCGTGTCCGTAAGCGGGGACAGAAGTACTATCGTGGCTTCAGTGACTCAGTGGAGCACTGCGCCGCTCGTTACACGTGATAGTGATTTCAGGGTACGGGAAGCGGGGAGCGGAGAGTGAGGCAGAGTAGGACTTAGGAAGACAAGAAGTGAGAGCAGGGGACTAAGTCGATATTCGAACTAGGGTACTAGCTACTGTACACGGGCTTAAATACTACTAAGGGTGCAGGGTAGGGTACGGGGGCGTGGCCAGGGATAATGGCAGCTCTACAATGCATGTAGTGCACGAGGATGCAGCATGGTACTTATAATAAGAAGGGGAAGCGGGTAACATACGGATTAGGTGGAGCATAGTAAAACATTGTCTGTGGGGTGTACAATAGGCATGAGGCGCAGGTATGCGGGAGCAGGCGGAAATGGAGGTTACGGAAACGGGAACGGGAGCGGGTGAAACGTTGGGGACGGAAACAGGTAACGGGATCTGAAAACGGACGGGACGGGAACGGAACGGGTCTTGACAGCACCACTCAGTCATCCTTCCTCACCGTCACCTGTGACGTCCAAGCTACTGCCTGAGACAGTCCACCTGACTAGTCCTTACACGTTGCAAAGCTCCCCAACCCCTCACTCGGTAGCTACCCGCTCACCTCGTCACCGTAAAGGTATCTACGACCTACGCGCCTACGCTGCTGAACAACAAACAAACACACAACAACAACTGCAAACAACAAGAAGGTTGTTTGGTCAACGTACACACTCACACACAAGTGATACGCGAAGACAAGCACAAGTCCTTGACTTGCCAAACAAAGAGTTACGACACCTCTTTAGGAAGTTTCAACTAGCTGAGTATTCCCACACTCACCCACCACGAGTCAATACCCTTCCATCACTGCCCTTACCCAACCCTCCTCCCACCACACCCCGACGGGTCGTCAAGTTCGAGTTACCCACACCACCACCCTCACCGAGAACTTCAGAGAAGCATACACCCGTAGAGAGACAATCTTCATCACTATCTACACAGAGTTCAAGAACCTCTTGACCAACTACCTCGAGTGGATTCCATATACAACATCAAACGAACGAGGGAACCGAACCGCATCCCCTCGTAATCAGTAATCCAAGACGTCTTCATCCTCGACAACAGATCCCCCACCCCTCTTTTACCCTAAACCCAATCACCCCGAGTGGGCTCTCTGGACAGACTTCTGTAAAAGTCTCAAACCCCCGCAGGATCCACGCCAGACCGCACTTTACACCGACAAAGACTTCGAACAGTGGGAAGCACATAAACGTTCCCGAAGAAGACAAGTAGAACCAATCAACACTGAAGTACCTGCCAAAGACCCCCTAGTAGCCGAATTAACCCGAAGTTACTCAAGACTTTCCGCACACGACAAACCCCACTTGAAAGTACCAACACCCCGAACCCAATCACCCGTAAAACAACTCGTGAAAATGTCCAGATCTGCTCCCCGTGAAAACGAAAACAATAAGTTATTCCGCAAGGTCGTCGCAGAGCCTGACAACTTTGATGGAAATAAAAGGAAGTTCCATAATTGGTGGAAGGATATGCAATTATGGTTGATGGGATATGAAGACTTGGGAGACACCCCCAAGATTATCGCAGTCTCACGTGTCTCACAGCAGGAGATGCCGCTGAATGGGCCCGTGCCAAGAAGACCGCCCTCATCGATGGGACCGCCATAACGTGGAAGACGTTCACTGAAGAGCTCGTCGAAAGGTTCGATGACCCATCCAGAACGATGAGAGCCCAGAATGAAATCCATAAGTGTTTCCAAGGAAACAACCAATCCGCGCAAGCATATATTGATCAGTTCTCCGTCCTCAAGTCAACAAGTGGCCTCACCGACGATGAGGCCCTGTTCTTATTCAGAAGAGGCATTAACAGGGACATGTCCCTGGCCATGTACAACTCCAACCAAACGATTCCCACAACTTATTCAGGATTCATCACAATGGTTAAGAACATTGGCAGGAACATGGAAGATAGGAAAGGAATTCTGGAAGGAGCCAGAAGCCTGTATGATTCCCAATCCTCCTCACGCCCTGCACCTCACCAATCGATACTTGACAAATGAACTGGGACCGGTTTGACCTATGGAGGACAAGGCCAACCTATGGAGATTGGATTGGCACGCCCAGTAAAGTGTTACAACTGTAACAAAACGGGTCATATGGCAAAAGAATGCAAGGATCCCAAAAGAGAAAGAGGGGCTTGCTTCTATTGTGGCAAAGTAGGCCATCAGGCAAAAGAATGCCAAAAGAAGAAAATGGATTTCCGAGCAAAAACCTCCAAAGTAAAGAAGCTCGATGAAGAAGATAATGTCAAAGAAGAAGACGTCAACCAAGCTGATGAGATGCCAGATGAAGACATGGTGGATTTTACAGAAGGGTCCAACTAGGTGCTGTAGCCCAACCCAAAGACTCTCTTAAAAATGTTGTATCACTGAAAGCCAATAAAATCTTTATTCCCTCCTCATGAACGACCCAAATTAAGAGAGAAGCACGACCAACTGTATCAGGAAGATACACAAATCCTCGCCCATTCCTTACCTTACAAGGAAAAGTGAAAACTCCAAAAGGAATCTGTTACAGTTGCTGCAGGTACGCTGATGTACTCTCAGCTCGTCTAAAGACAATGAGCAGAGGAAGGTGCGAGTCAGGAAGTGTCCCAACACCAGCAGATGGGATAGTGACGCGTGGCGTGCGGAGGGCTAGACATAGACACGAAAAGCGTGTGAACGCGTGCACGGGAACGTACGGGGTGGCCTAAAAGCCAGAGAGAGAGAGAGAAGAGAGAAGAGGACTGGGCGGACGCAGAGATACGGGGACGCAGGAGAAGACTCTGAACGCTGACGCAATAGATGCTAAGATGTGGGACGCTGAGGCAAGAAACGCTGTAACGCGGAACGCTGGTATAATGGAAGCTAAAGACGCGGGAGGCAAGACGCTGGCTGTAAGGCTGGGAGGGAGTGTGCACTGGCACGGACGCAGGAGAACTTAGCTCTAGAATGGGGGAAAAGGGGAATCTGTATTTTTCATAGCTAAAACAGGCTTTTGTACCTAGTAAGTTTTTAGAGGGAAGAAAGAGAAAATCAAAGTAAATCAAAGATATCAAGGGGAAATCTGAAACGACTACGCGCGCGGATGAAGCTGAAACATGGCCTATGGCCAATCATAATAGTGGAACGCTGAGGGATTTGATCTGTGTTGGAGCTGGGGTGGATAGTCATGGCTAAGCGCGCTAAGCAGTACTGGTGACACATGGGACCTCGGCTAATGAACCGGCTAACGGTCCGCGCTGGGTTGGGGGTCTTGCACAGTGCCTAGGAGCTGGAGGAGCGCAGGGTGCTCAGCTACCACGGTGGGTAACGCGTATACATGCCACGACGAGTAGTATGGCCTGAGAGAGCTGAGGGGGACCAGTACGGGGTGGAATCTGCCTTCTTTGTTGATCAGTGCGCCTTTGCCTCCGCTTTGAGCAACCAGGATGTATGGTCCATCGTATACGCAGGTGAGACCAATGAAAAGCACGCGCTCCGTCTTGAGTAGAACGACCTGACCAAGGGCTACCGCTTCGTCTTCAGCAAAGGCTGATTGGATGACGCCAGTAGGCTGATTGACTATGCTGAGTGCTGCGTGGTTCAGCAAGCGTCCTACGCTCGCGCTGAGGCTGTCTTCTGGGTCCAAGTAGTGCTCTGGCTCTTCCCCAGTGCGCACTTGTACTGCAGCCTGGAAACGCGCACAATCTCCTATATCCACAAATGATCTGTTGAATACGCGCCCAAGAGTAGTATCGAGTAGCTTGCGTGGCAAACGCTCTGCGTACGTAACATCATCTGCATCAAGAGTGATGGCGTGTGGCTGGGCTGACGAGAGACGCTGGAGTAGTGCTGGAAGAGCGGTGGTAGCTTGCGCGCGTGATGATGGAGGGTCTCGTTCTGCAACTGGTCTAGAGGGGCTAGTGTCACGAGTGCGCTTTCGTGGGTTTCCATTCTGGTATACGCCGTTCTGAGTCATAGTGCTAGTTGCCTAAGAAGCGCTGCGCAGATCGTTGGACCGAAGTTTTTCTGTTATGTGGTGCCCGGGGAACTCCGCGCGCGGTCTCTGACATGAATGCCGGACTGTATAGGATTCTCGAATCCGCAGATCACCTCCATTTGGAGTGTATTCATTCGTAGCGTAGATCGTCCTCATTTGGTAGGCTGTAGTGCATTCTGTTTGACAGTTTGGCGTCTTGTGGTAGCGTTGTGTTAGTGCGCGCGCACGTGTCAAGGGTGTCTTATGCGCTCAGACACTATGATGGCTCATCAACGCCCCCTTATTTTCCTTTGTTTACCTTTCTTTGCCTCTATTACAGACTACTTTCCTTTTGGGCCTTACAGCCTTGGGGCACTGCCTCTTCTTACTATCCCCATTATCCTAGATCTCATCTATCTCCTTCTCATTCTATCTCCTCTCGTCCGCTACCCCTTTAGTCTAGGACCCTTAGATCCCTAGGTATATAAAGCCCTCTGTATTCGCCTCCCTTTCCTCAGCTTGACCTCAGCTGAGCAATATACACTTGTACATTGGCTCTTTAGACTGGTGTGCCTTGCCATTGTCATTAGACCTCTCGTCGCTGTCTGCACCTCCTCAAACTTGTATCTCTTGTTGAGCCTTGTTACACGTTGTGTATACGTCAGCTGTAACAAAAGGTCAAGCTGATCTAAACCCGCTGGTGTATCATTCACCTTAGCCACCATTGATCAACAACTAGTACCCACCCACGCAGTCCGAACCCTTGATCCTAGATCAGGCAGATACGTCTTTGACCTCCACGGTCGACGCATCTATCAAGACCCCTCGAACCACCTTTGGTATTACTTGATCAGTAACCAGCAAGTACCCCGCTCCGAATTCTTCGTTCCCCAGACTGCTGGAAGACTCCCCTCCGGATCTGTCATCCACGAAGGACGCCTATATTTTGACGAAACAGAAATCTATTTTGACCACGACACACGTCGTTGGAGATCAAGAGTAGGAAATAATCCACTCTCAGATGAACCATTCCTAGGACCAGAATACATCCCAGGAAACCCAGAAGAAGAACTACCGACACACCTCAGAACCCAATCTACAGCTGTAGTTGGACCAATAAACCCAGGAACAGTATTCAGTGCAAATACTGAATCATCAGACAAAGAAGGAACTTCAGGAACAGATAACGCACTTGAATACATCAGTGCAGATCAAGAAGAAGACGCTGAATTAGAACAGCAAGAAGAAGGGAACCAATCAGAAACCCACCTAGAAACGGTCGTACCTCCTACACCGCTTAATTTGGAACTACTCCAGATAGAACCCCCAGTCGACCCCATTACCACCACACCAGATGTTGAGATGTCTCAAGCACCACCCCAGAACAACCACCAAGGAGGAGGAGGAGGAGCAAAGCTCCCTCTTCCAGAAGACTTTACCGGAGTCAGAAGTAAATGCTCTGGATTCCTCGCATCCATCAGGGCTTACTTCAGCTTCTATCCTAACCAATTCGCCTCCGATGCCCAGAAAATCACCCTCGCCCTCATGTGCTGTAAAGGAGCAGCATCAACATGGAGAGATAGCAAGTTCATGAAATTTGACACAGACCCCGTCTCTCACGGAACATGGAACGAATTCAGGACAAGGTTTATTAACCAATGGGAAGAAGTCAGCGCTATGGCGTCAGCAATGATCAAGATACAAAAGCTCGAATTAGGAAAGAAATATAACATGACTCAGCTCATATCAAGATTTGACGAACTGATCCCTTATTGCAAGATCCAAGACAATGAACCAATGAAGATTCACTTCTTCACCCAGTGCTTCCCTGACAACATCAAAACACACATCTTCCTAAAGAACCCAATGACCTACAATGATGCTAGAAAATATGCCACAGAATTTGGCTTGGCTTATGATAGGATCGACACCGATAATGGGAAACGACCCAGATACAGAACCACTGGAAATGACAACTACAATCACCAACAGAGGGACCCTAATGCTATGGACGTCGATGCCATCAACTTCGAAGAAGGCACCAACATTCGATTCACGAAGCTTTCCCCCAGCCAAGTAGAGGACTATAAAAAGCAAGGGAAATGCTTTAATTGCGGACAAAAAGGCCACATGTCCCGAATGTGCCCTACCAAGAAGAAAGGGAATGGAGGCCGATTCCAGAAAGGAGGATGGAAAGGAAAAGGGAAACCTTTGCAGAGCATTCGTTCTGCGGAGACCGAAGAAGAGCCTGCCAAAGAAAATCGTGGAGAAGGATCGTCCAGTGGTAACGACGTTGCACGCATTAGAGCAATGATCAAAGCCCTGGATGAGGAGGATCGGATTGAAGTCCTCGGAAAGGATTTTTAAAGTGGAAGGACAGGTCAGCGTCTGGCCCTTCCAAAGAACTAGATTTAACCATTAGAGAGATTGTTGTGCGGTCCAAATCTCAGAATAAATTATCTGTTACCACCAACATCTCTCATGGTATGAAAATCGCTGAAACAAACGCCCTCATCGACTGTGGAGCTGAAGGAAGATTCGTTATTGTGTATTTCACTCAACCTTGCGCGTTTTTGAGTGATTTTGGGTGGGGGTTACCACTAAAAATCACTCAAAAACACGCAAGGTTGAGTGAAATAGACAGTAATGAAGAAAAGGTTAACCTAAAGAAAGCCAAGAAACTCAAAAGACCCCTGAAAGTCAAGAACGTCGATGGATCAACTAATAGGAAAGGATTCATCACCCATCACATCTTGATCCACTATTCCATGCACGGAATCAAGATGAAGGATTGGTTCTTCATCACTGACATTGGAGATCAAGACATGATCCTAGGAATACCTTGGCTAAGGACCTGCAACCCACGAATCGATTGGAGAGAAATGTCGTTCACCTTTGATGACACTGTCCTAGGAGAACTTCAACTACTCAAAGAAAAGAAAGAAGCCATCAATGAACAAAGAGAAATTGATAAAGAAAGGAAACTCCTCATCAACTTCATCGGAAAACATGAGCCAGAAATCAACCCTGATGTCTGGATACGCGCGAAAATGTCGGCTACTCAAAACATTGAGCACAAGTTTCGAAAAGAAGAGAAGAAACCTGAGTTACCTAAAGAGTACCAGGAGTGGAAGGAAGTCTTCAGCAACGAAGCCTCTCAACGGTTTCCATTGTCAAGACCATGGGACCATGAAATCAAGCTCAAAGAAGGATTCATCCCAAAGATAAACAAAGTCTACCCCTTATCCCAGAAGGAACAGGGATCCCTTGACGAATGGATCAAAGAACAATTAGAAAAGGGATACATCGTCCAATTGAAATCACCACAGGCATCATCCTTCTTCTTCGTTGGAAAGAAAGATACCGAAGCCCTGCGACCCTGTCAAGATTATCGATACCTAAACGAATGGACTGTCAAGAATGGATATCCCCTTCCCCTCGTTCCAGACCTCATGACGAAACTACAAGGAGCCAAATATTTCACCAAATTAGACCTTCGATGGGGCTACAACAACGTTCGAATCAAGAAAGGAGACGAATGGAAGGCAGCTTTTGTCACAAACCGAGGAATGTTCGAACCAAAAGTCATGTTCTTTGGACTTTGCAACTCCCCCACCACGTTCCAAACCATGATGGATTCCTACTTCGTAGAAATGATCAACGAAGGATGGATAGTCATCTACAT
>KN818433.1:27388-46445 GCA_000827485.1 Amanita muscaria Koide BX008
ACAAGGAATGAGGCTAGCAGCGGTGTCTTGGGAGCGGCATGGAATGGCTTAGCGTACATTTGACTCTTTTACGTCGCATGCACTCACCTGAAGTTGGAGTCAATAGAAGGGTAGGGTTGTGTTGTTAGGGCCCAGCCCAGAGACAATAGATATGGTCTGTGCATTGATCGATAGGGAGCGGCATATGATCCGGTTTGAGATCTGGCTGCTTTGACGTCGTCTGAAGGACTTGAACTTGTGATGGCGCAAGCAGAACCAACGCAATGAAGATAAAAGGCTGTAAGTCCGTTGCTTTCAGCCATCCCAATTTTTGAAGTATTAATCGTTTACTTACAGTCTACAAGATGCCCAACGTTCGAAAGTCGACCGAAGATAGTACGACAGACATTGCAGAAGGGGCCCGTAGCGACCGTCGTGACTCAACGGATGCTACTCGACGTCAGTTATATAAAATTAAAGTTGCTGAACTTGTACTTACGGCGTCCACAGCTCTTCGCCAGGCCAAAAAAGCTGCCTTGGAAAATGCAGGTTAGTGTGAAATATGCAATTATGAATGAGCTTACTGACTCATAAGTACCTGTGGCAGTGTGGATGTCAAAAAAGAGGCCCAGAGACACCTTGCCAGCAAGACGAACACCTGCAAAGCGACGGTGCACGCCTAAGTCCCAGAAAGGCAAGTTGAAGAAAAGCAAAAGTGAGTCACGTGTTGTTTGTTTACCGATGCTGGGTAACCGTGACTTATTGTTCATCTTTTCTTCTCTCTCTCACCACGCACGTCTTTTCTTCTCTCTCTCTCACCACGCACGTACCGACGAAAGGCAAAAAAAATATATATACTGGTCCATCTCTTCCCTTATTGCTCCTCATGACGACTTTTCAACCTTAAATCGATGAAAGCGACAATGAGCGTGTTGATATACCTGTGCCCCCAGCACCGACCAAAGTACGCAAGACTCAGCGAGCGCGCTGTGTTGTCTCAGAGTCCGAAGGTAAACATTGCTTAAAAAGTTTTATTGCATGCTAATAATCTTTTTTTATTATGCATAGACTCTGATTCTGGGTCATCCGTAAGCGACAGTGACGACTCCGGGCCTATCAGGGAAGACAACAGCTTTGAAAATGTCTTTGATGATGGCAATGCTATGGAAACTGAATACCGCCTGGGTCATGAAGGTCCTAGTATCAACTTCGACGATGTCGCCGTTACAGCGATCGCGAAGCGCGTTCTTGCAGAGGCAAGCCAAGTTTTTTTTCTTCTTCTTCCGTCTTTCTTTAACGTTTCCATGTAGCGTCCTCAGTGGGCCCAGACCAACGTGGATACTTCCAGATGTAACCACCGTAGTCTGTTCTCTGACGACGATGGGACGGATCAGGAATCGCCCTCTGCATCGCTAGCATCCAACAATAAGGAGAACGTTCCTCCTGCTGTGCTTGCACCATCTCCCTCTCCTCCGAGTCCTCCCCTGCCCCCGCCCTCAACACCTGATGTTGACAATCCAACGTCTACCCAGTGGCCATCTTATACCCAGTTAATCTATCATCAAACTAATTCGGGACTCGACCTTGGTCTATCCCGTCAACACTACGAAGTCAAGCTAGTTGTGCGCCGAGCTATCAATATCATCACAGAACGTGTGATCTTCGAGGATGCGTTTCCATCACCAGCTAATCGAGAAGTGTGGATTCACTGCGCTCTCGTTGACGCTATTAAATATGTTGGCGAGATGTCACAAGGTATAGCTCGAAACCGATATCAGCGCTTACATGCCCGCGTCATTGAGGAGTCTCAATATGTTTCAGAATTATCCACAATGGTATGCAAAAAACTACTCTTGTGACTACTCTGATGCTCGTACAACGTAACATAGATTAAACCACGCGTACCTCTACTCCGAAACCAAATCAAATCGTCAGCTGTCAATAATGCGGCCAAGTGTTATGATCTTCAGAACGTTGGGACTGACAAGATTGCAGGCTTGCTGAAAGACCTCAAATATATATATCCTCTCAGTCAAAATGTAAGTTTGTTGATTCGTTATTTCAATGATTTTTTAACTACTGTATATGGCAGGGTACTGTTCAAGGATACAAGCCGTATGAAAATGAAGCGATAGTTTCGACTGTACGTGAATTTGTTTCCCATCATTCGGCAATTGAAACCTCCCTGCATGCATTGAAGATGTTGAAGCCATCTGTGATTGCACTTGCAGCGACTGCGGTAAGAGCTAATCTCTTTGTCTTTTGGAGTCATTTAGTAAACCTCCTCAGGTTGCAGCGGCGATTGACGAGTGGCGCACCGGCCACCGCATCGTTGCACCATTCACAGCCAATATCTATGATGATATATACAATAACCATACTGCTCTTCTCGCAAAGATACAAGCTATTAATGAGCATGGATACTCTTCCTTGCTTCGGCGCCTTTACTATGCTGCTTTGATGTACGTGAAATTTACTAATAAATATTAAATAATGATTAACATATTATAATGTTCTATTCAGCTCACGTAACAGCATGTCTATATCTCCTAATACTGACTCCACCCTCCTTGACGTTGCCAACATGCCTGTTGATGTTGAAGATTAGGCAAGGAGTCCAAAGCATTCTAATTAAATGTGCCACAAATATGTAATCTAATACTAAAAGCATGAAGTTGCTAAAAATAAAGATTAGTCAGCATTAAGTAAGCAGAAAACTCGCACACACATCTAATACTAAAAGCATGAAGTTGCTAAAAATAAAGATTAGTCAGCATTAAGTAAGCAGAAAACTCGCACACACATCTGAATAAAAGCATGATGAAGTTGCATTACAAATCATTAATCATTAGTCAGCTCTCCTCCTCAAAGCCTCACTGCTGGCATCTGAGTGTAGAATAGGATAATCTATTCCTATTTACAGGGACAATAAAACAAAACAAATGAATATTGAGAAAATTGAGCATCTCGACGTTCTGTTTGTTCGTGTTTGCCAACACCCCCAAAATGCGATACAAATACTGTATAAAATCAATAAAAATACAAGGATAATGTGATTAAACTGTGATTTAAAATCGATAAAAATATGAGGAAAACTGCGATAAAATACGAGGAAAACTGTGATAAAAATACGAGTAAAATGCATAGAAATACGAAGGAAAAATGCGAGTAAAATACATACAAATATGATATATAAAAATTGATATACATACGATAAAAATATGTAAAATACGAGATAAAATACGATAAAAATACGTAAAAATACAAGATAAGATACAAGTAAAAGTACGAGTAAAGTATGATATAAAATCAATAACAGATGCGATCAAAACATGAGTAAAATCAATTAAAATACGAGTAAAATACATAAAAATGTGACGTAAAATTGGTAAAAATACAAGTAAAATATGTAAAAATACAAGTAAAATATGATATAAAATCGCGATCAAAACATGAGTAAAATGGATTAAAATCCGAGTAAAATACATAATAATGTGATATAAAATTGGTAAAAATACGAGTAAAATACGTAAAAATGTGATATAAAATCAGTAAAAATACCAGGTAAAATCCGAGTAAAATACATAAAAATGTGATATAAAATTGGTAAAAATACAAGGTAAAATCCGAGTAAAATACATAAAAATGTGATATAAAATTGGTAAAAATACCAGGTAAAATCCGAGTAAAATACATAAAAATGCAATGTAAAATCAGTAAAAATACAAGGTAAAATCCGAGTAAAATACATCAAATCCAAGTAAAAATCCGAGTAAAATCGATTAAAATACAAGTAAAATGCAATAAAAAGGTGATGTAAAATTGATTGAAATTATGAGGGAAATTGGAGTTAAAATATGAGGAAAATACAATAAAAATACAAGTAAAATGTGTTATAAATGTGATATAAAATTGCTTAAAATATGATGGAAAATGTGATCAAAACATGAGGGAATTTGCGATTAAAATAAGATAAAAATGGCATATGAAAATCAATAAAAATACAAGTAAAAATACCACAAAATGTGATAAAATTGCAATTAAAATACTGTACTAAAACATTCAATTCAGTGGTCACACATCACAGTGTTTTCAAAATTGCTGAAAGGTCACACATGTCATCCCATCCTGCTGAAAAATTTAACATATTCCAAAAAAGGAAATTTTGCTCATTTGATCCTTTTATTTTGTTTTGGTGGTAGCCTGAGTCTAATTGATCTAGATGAATTTTTTTTCTGTATTTTAGCTACAAAAGATTTGTAGTTCTGCTGAAAATTAAGCATGTCACACTGTCCCATGGCACTCGCCAAAATCTAAATTTTGGCAACATGGTCACAGGTCACAAAATTGAACATTTTAGTACAGTAGAAGGAAAATACCATAAAAATTGATTAAAAGACAGTAAAATATGACAACACTTGAGTAAAATACAGCGAAATTGCAATTAAAATACAATAAAAATGGTGATAAAAATGGTGATAAAATTTTGAGACAAATAGGATAAAAGATCAGTGATAGATGGCATAGGATTTCAAACAGTTTTAGAAGTGAAAAAAAGGGACTTAGAAAAGCTACATACATAGATAAGCTATACCAACATTAAATAAACTTGAAAACTAAGATTTAACATGGACGGGCAACTGGGATTCAGCGGGGGTGTAGGGGGCAGCGCCCCCACATAAGGGGGGTCTGGGGGCACCGCCCCCGGCAAGCTGAAAGGGCGAACCGCAGTTTGGGTACGAGCAACGCGAGTGACCCAACCGTAGGTGGGTCCCTTGAAGCTTGTTGATGTAAACTAATGTTAAGTAATGCGCCAGAACATAAAGATAATGTAAAATATATTATACAATGTATACCCTTTTTAATACAATATATATAGTAATCTTCGTTGTAAAGAACTGTGTGAAACAATACTGGTATTGTAGAAAAGACTAGGTAATGCTACAAAATACTAATTTCGAGCGACTTATAGTAAATTAGCTCCGGCAACTTTTAGATCGCCCCCTTTATTTATTACCTGATATTACTTAGTTTTACTTGCTAAAATGGTATAATTCAGTATAAAACGACATAAAATAGACTAGATTAGCACTTCCCGTTTTTCCTGATGAGAAAATGCTCACGCTGCATCAGTAAAACGCGCGCGTCGGCTTTTGCCGCTTTTGCTTACCAAACAGTCACTCTGATCACTCACGCTCAGATCCCCACAACTCAGGACCGCTTTCGCTCATCGAAGGACCGCTCACACCGCTCAAGGTAAATGACTTAGTTTTGAACAATTATCAACTCTTATACATGTTTGTCTTTGCAACACAGCGTAATCAGTGCTTCTTCAAGTAACACCCTTGACTCGCATTAGATGATGTCGCCATTGTCGGCTGGGTGCATATAGTCAAGGGTAATGAAGATTGTAGCCCCTCGGAAAACCCATACTCGTGTGGTAAGTGAGTTTTTCTAACCCCTGCTGTACTTTTATCACCCACCCTGCCTTTCAGGTCGTCATTCCAACCTGTTCCACCTCCGAGAGGATATAGTCCATGTCCGTCTTTGCCCCTACCTCTTATCTCCTCTCGCTTCTTCGTTCCCAGTCAGCGCAAGTGCCCACAATCTCTTATCTTCGACTAGCACAATTACCACAACATCCAATTCAACTCCTCTTCGACTAGCACAATTACCACAACATCCAATTCAACTCCTCTTCGACTAGCACAATTACCATAACATCCAATTCAACTCCTCTTCACGTCTTCCCTTCATCAAACTCATCACCAGATAACACTTCATCAGCCCCGCCTCCTCCTACAAGTCCTATAGGTGGTCGTTGTCACTCGGTTGCATTCATGCAACCTTCTTTCTTTTTTCACCGCCCAGGTGCGCTCTCCTCCACAACATCACGGGTGATATGTGGACTCGAGCCTATATCTCAACCTCTCAACATCGCTATCAACGGTATAGCGGCTGATTTACGTGCAGTAGCGATTGAGATCAGTCAATGACGGTCTTTCCAGGATCGATACACTTTGGATTTACAGGCTGCGCTTGACGCAGGTGAATCTCTTCACAAAAGGACAAGAAAAGTATCATTCGTTCCACCTCCGATGTATGAAGATGCTACAATTCCTTTTAGTCCAACAAGATCCTTCCCACAATGCAGCGCACAACCCACAATTCTCGCACCCTCTTCGCCCGCCATCGAGTTCAAGAATATCGTCGTCAACGAGGTTCTCTCAGCTGCGTACCACAAACTCGCGAGTGTTCTGCCACCACCACCTTCAATGTCGCCTTCACCTTCATCCTGCTCTCCTCCGCCTCCTCCTCCAGTCACAGATCCATCATCTCTGTACTCTTTGATCCACTTAGTTCTTCCTCAGACATTTCACATGTAGCTTGAATCGTCTCGGGGCTGCCATCAATCCTCACAGTACTATCTTCACCCTAAAACCTCTGACTTCTCTCAGCAGATATCAAGTCAAGAACGCAGTCGAGTATACTGGGACTGGACGGAATACGCAGCTACGCTTTCGGTAAGTTTAGATATGACGAAATTGTTATCACGAGCAGTGAGTGACTGTGGACCTGACTCGGACCGACATTCATTTCACAGCCAATAGGTACCTGAGCAAGCTTCAGCGCTGTTCATTTGGTGTTGTTCACTTCAGCCTGGGTGACAGGAACTGCAAAAGATGGGGGCAAAGGCCAAAGTAGGTGATGGAGCGGACAAATCTAGGTATTTTCGTTTGAAGAAATTTGCCGTCATTTCATAGTTACGCAATGTGTGACATGTGACTTTTTCTCGTTGACTTTCCACCATCGCCCTTGTCTCACTATCTGCCCTCAGTAACCTCAATTGAGTTCACCCACACAGTTCTTCATCTAAGCAGCGATATCTGTTGTCCAGGAACCTCTAACTTCATGCATCTATCGCATTGACAACGGGAAACGGGGGCCTTGTAACATCTGTCCTGGATCCATTCAATATCCTGGATTCCTGGCGATGGGCATCACTGCATATCACTTGTGGACGAGTGCGTCTCTTTTTTTACTTGCTCTCTTCTGTCTCAATAACAGCCAAGGTCTACAGTCCTTCTGTGTTGTCCCACACGGTCAGATTACATGATATCACGACTATGCGTAGAATTTTATGCGCATATAGTGACCAGCCTTGTGCTTTCAATCTTATGTGCGTAATTCAATGCGCATATAGCTACCACTTTACATTTTATCTAGGGTTATGCCGCTTATGTGCCGCATTACACATTTACTGACCTCGCCAAATTCCTCCGCATTTCAGGAAGCTATCAATGTACGTTTTGTTGCAAAAGTTGGTTGATAGTGATGGTGACCTGACGCTTGATGTGACTCCAGGTTGGATTTTTCTATGGCCCATCCAAGAGGATCTCTGTCTCGTTTTCTCATCAGATGAAAGCCACAGCTGTTTGATCGTCGCTAGTATGCCTGGGATTACAACGACCAAAGAGATTTCCAGACGCTAACGCTATGACGACTACGTGGCAGTGGATGTGACTATGAGTGCTATGCTTTCTCTACTGTTACTGTAGTGTAATTAAAAACAATTTAATTTTTGCTGTCTATAAAAGAGTGATATGAGTGTTCTCGAAAGCGAACAAATGGCTTTCAAAGAGCAGTCGGACCGCTTTCAAAGCCGTTGTACCTGCTCTCAAAGCAATGTACCTCACGCTAATGAGCGGAGCGTCTGCTCAGAAAAGCGCTACAAACTCAGACCACTTTTGCCACTCAGACCGCTCAAGTGAGCGGGAAAAGCGGCAAAAGCCGACACGCGCATTTTACTGATGTGCCTTCTTCTGGCTACCACGACCCTTAGGCTTCGGTTGAGAATAGCAATGCAGTATATTCCGAATCACGCGCTTTCTGTGAACTGATAGGTAAAGTTTACGGCGGAATTTGCGGATATAAGAACTGACTTTGTAAACACCTGAGTGGCCTCATGTGTGATTTGAATATGACTTTGTTCCCTCTGAAGGCCTTGTCACAGTGCAAATCCCGACTGACACGATAGTTTCAGTGTGGATAGACCTGGGGAAGTTGTTCTGTTCTCAATTTTTCCCAGCACTGTCGAGGGATACGTCGACTGGTAGGAGTGGTCGCCAAAACCGTCTTCACACCGACCTTCGCCTCTTTTAATGCGGCAGAAGCTGAAGAACGAAGAGGCTGAATGGCTCGATTCGCCTGTTATTACTCTCAACACTACTTCTTCCATCCTCTGGCTCGAGTCCACCCCAAGCTGCCTTGCGGATTCAAACGGGAACAGGTACTCTCCATAGGAAGTTTATTCATCAACTGATTGACGGTCAGGGTTATCTAGTCAGCTGCCTTGGCACGCTCCACTTTCTCCTGTCGTACATCTGTCAACAGTGATACCCGATCCTTCTTCGATCCTTCTCTCACAGACCGTCGGTAATCATTACGTTCGTTTCAAGAAACATCCGCAGTTGCAGGGACCAGAGAGTCCAGTATTAATGGTGTTACAGGCCTATTTGAACATGGTACCTGATGTTCACTACACAATAGGCAAGTTTAGAACGTTATGGATCCAATAGAATTTGCTGACATGGCGACATCGATAGGGCAGACCCTGATTATGGGACAACTGCTTCCACAAGGACTGGAAGAGTATTTTGGATATTCGTATCGTTAATGGATTCACATCTACGGCCGTACTTCTCTATCAACAGTATACAACTCGAAGTTGATGCGACACTGTTCAGTCGTGCGCTCACGATTATCAGGTGGCGAAGGAGATGATCATGAAGATGAGCATCGCACCTGAAGTCATCTGTTTGAGCTTCGTTCGTTGTAACTTTCCGCTCTGACTAACTGCAACGTCAAAGGTTTACATTGGTCTTTGTGGACACACAGTATGTCAACCAAGTTTGGGGTATGAAGGTCAGTACCATGGTTCATTGTTCATCTTTCAGTTTCCTATCTACGATAGGCATCCCATTCCTTATCCAGGTTGGACTTGCACTGGACAGCTGTTGTCGTCAGCCAATCCTCGAATGCAGGGAAGAGAGGACATTGCTTGAGTTGATACGCCAACCGGTTCCTTCCACCTCACTCTGACGCTCTCGTCACTTTGTCCCTTAATCAAATGATGATGTCCGAAAACAGCGCGTCAAGATGGAAGTCCAAGTCAACCAACAAACTCAAGCGCGCAAGAGCACTGCTCCTTCTGCTATTTCGCTACCCAGAACGGAATCGTTTAACTAACGCATCTTTCGATTTATTTTCATAGCACATTTGTTTTTTGGTCGCTTTACTGGCGCATACACTTTGTGGACTTACTGTTGCATAGCTCAATATCATACCATATACTGTAGAAAAGTACCCTGAACTTCCCCGGGCTATCAAGGAGTTAACACCTGTCTCATCCACCTAAGCACCCGAGCGAGTTGTCATGATCTCACCTTCCACAGTTTCACTCTCGTGACTTCATTCATCACGGTATCGAACCAACCCCTTATCCGTGCCACACGCACAAGTGACAGTCCTTCCAGAGTTCTCGACCAATATCAAGACAACTGGGAAATCACAAATCAACTCATGGAACAATTTCAATTCGACAATCAAGCCGTTCCTGCCGCATAACCTCAGCCGCCTTGACTCTTGAGTCCTTCATATGAACTCGTACCCTCCGCTTAATACTTCAACCACCTCGTCATTCAGTCGAGAAGAAACCACCTAAAGCTAAAGATCCCATGGAACGTGTTCGCCTCTCTAAAGGACCATGATCTCACTTCCAAACTCGTCGTCGGGGACAAAAAACCGCCGCTCGGGACCCAAGATCGCCCACAGCCTTCTCTAGCATCCATGGTGTGGCTGATCAATTGGGGTTGAGAGGCATGGAAGGCTGAAGCGTCGTGGCGGAGGTGCTCACCTGATGACGACGAAGACGTTATACGAGCTGCATTCACCAAAGCGTTTAATGAACTTAAATAATGAAGGAGACGAGGACGACGGTGAGCAGATAGTATTCGCCTCAAGCCTCCAAGGTATGTCCATCGATGGTTAAATTTTCTTCTTCTTTATATATCTGCAAGGTGTAGGCCAATCATATCACCCACGAGCTACGTGCAGCACCTGATCCCACCATTCTTATATATAAACACCCCTTATTATTTATACATAATTCACCTGCAATAGCAGGCATGTATTGAGCCTCGTCGCGCCCAAATTAGGTGCGCACTGCCTGGCATTAGTCATTACGCTGCCGCGCAGTTTTTCTCGTCGA
The DNA here is from genome assembly GCA_000827485.1 of Amanita muscaria Koide BX008. Lineage (NCBI taxonomy): Eukaryota > Fungi > Basidiomycota > Agaricomycetes > Agaricales > Amanitaceae > Amanita > Amanita muscaria. Next base: position 37,638 of record KN818433.1, read on the forward strand.
CCATATTGGGAAAATGCGCTCCACTCCAGATCAAATCGGCACTTTCCATCATGGAGATCACCGTTTACCGCATTGACATTCCCACGAGTAATAATCCTTATTGAGCCTAAGTATTGGCATTCCGAATGTTTGTTTTCTAAAAGCATAATTGACGTAATCACGCTCAAAATGTCGCCCATTGAATTTCACTTGTTCCACCACGAAATCTGCTTTTCCAGACTTTTCTTGTCGCCAATTTAACTCTGTTGTTGTTCATCGAAAACGAAAGACGACGTAATCAGTATCACGCGGCCAGCGCCGAAATATCGCTCAGGGAAATTTTCTTGTTCCACTCCCGGAGCCCCAAAGATGCTCCCCTTACAACGCTACGCATTTGAATGACTTTTTATTCAATCATTACCTTGTCATTACTGATTTACAGTTGTTGTTTTTGGTTGTGTGAATGACAGTTGAAAAATGACGTCATCACGCCGAACATATCGCTCACTCAAGTTTCAACATCGACTTGTTCTGCGATTAAATATGCATAGCTGAAAGAGTGAATAGCTTTTTTTAGCAATCAAAAACATGAATATATCACTTTTCATAACGCAAACTGGGCTCAAACACACAGACAAGTAAAAGTCAGACGAAATCATGCCAATTCATGGTATTGCCTCAACTTCAACCTTAATCACTAATGTACATTCAGTGACTGTATGATCGTCTTCGGTTGAAATGTAACTTCACTGTCTTAATTAGATATCATTGGATGTATTGTAGTATTATGATTCTCTGAGTGTAATGATAACTTATCCCATTGAAATTTGAATGGACATTATATGTTATGGTTTTCTCCGGAAAACAAAACCATAATATTTTCCCTAAATTCCCTGGCCTTCCGATCACAAAGACATTGTTTCTAGCTAGATATTTCACATCAAATACGTGAGCCTGAACACCCATATTTGTGTGCCGATTCCCGAAAACAAAAATTTAAAACAAATGTTTTTCACGAATCAGCATCGAAATTCTAACTAATGATTTGTGGAACAATCTTCATGGCTGGTTAGCATATACGTCGCACAAGGCACCACTTTGCCCAATGCAGCACAGAGGTAGCAGCACGCAACCATTTGGCCAAAAAAAAACGGAATAAATTTTTCGGCATCTGCCGGAAACAAAAGCCGGGCGTGGTACTGACTGGTAACGACTCCCGATATCTGGGAAATACTTACTATATCTGAGAGGTAGCACTGATCTGATCTGTTTTGGAAAAACTATTTAGGAAAGGCAGCGATGCCAAAAATGGGAGGGACGCGCATACTGGTCGATTGTCACGTGGGTTTTCCCATAGGGCAAAGGGTGGGCTGCATGTCATGTGCACTTTCCCACATCTGAAGTAACCGATCTTATGGATGAAGGTTTGTGCTTTTATAACCGTTGTTTTATATATCGAAATGGCTTTATAGCCTGCGTGCAGTGGTCTGCGGCTCTACTAGTTCTCCAGCACCCACCTCAACTAACCCCATTTCGCCGCCAAGGCTCACCGAATCGCACAAGCGGCACTTCTCCTACCCACAATGGCCGAAGACCTATTATAGGGCGTCATGGGTTTCAATCGCTCTCCAACACCGTCTTCCGCGGTTCTCAGCCGCTGATCCCATTTAACACCGATACAACTCATCGCTCAACGCTTCATCTCGTCTACTTCACCAGACGAAGTAAAAATGATGGCCAGAGCAGGTCCAAGTGCAACCCGTTATTCAATTAGGCAGCGGCTTGGGCTTAGGCACCACCAAGACGAATTCACATTTGATGAACCAGACATAATCGACTTGACAAACCGTGGGTTACGCACCATCCCCGTCAACTGCACCAAGCATCCGAACTGAACATCCGTTTCGTTCTATGACTATCCTGCAACCCCATTTTCTAAATCCCAGCCTCTGCGAACTCCGCCTGTCCAACATGTTAATGAAACGAGTCCTGCAATGCGTCAAACATGCTATCTCCCTCCTTCGCTGAGACTTGTCAAAAGACCGGATAAGCGACTTGTCAAAAGCACTGGTAGATAACATCACCACAGTGCCTACATTTCAATCGGTCTTTCAGCCGCCGCTACCTCAACAAGGTGGAGTTGGCTATCCTCCACTGGTGTCCCACCTCTGCATCACCCTCAGAGATATAGTCAATATGGGGCCCTACCTGCTAGAAGAGTGTTGGTTGGTCCGACGCCATCCCTCCAGGGCCGGTCAAGCGGGAAGAATGCCTCAACAATGATCGCAGACGATGCATGTTATATCCTCAGTTCAACAGGGATGCATATGCGGAAAGTGATGGTGCGGAGATTGGTGATGAAGGCGTGGAAGAAGTCGTTTCCAAGATCAATGAAAGGTAAATCCACCTCGAAGCTGATGATAATCGTTGAAAGTATTCGGACAGCTAAACGGGTTAGAGACTACTTGATCTACACAACGTACTTTGTTGGGAGTGAGTCTTATACACCATGAACTCCTTGCGGCTCGCCGGCTCTCCCAAGTGGTCTCCCAACTGTTTCTCCTCAGCTGCAATTCGAAACAGTATAGGCAGTTGGAAAGGCTCAAATGGACGAAATAGAGAGGGGGACGGAAACCTGAGCTGGTTCTGTCTGCTTTTAACAAGAGTGTGACTGACATAATCTTTTCCCTTGGTTCAAGCGCTTACCTGTCCATCAGACTTTGGATGCCCTCCCAGCTCACCTTCTATTGGCCCAGTCCCTCCTTCGACCCTCCGACAAGATTGTGTGTGGCGTTGCACACGCTCTTGGTTGGCCGCAATGATTCTGTTTGTACTTTCCGACGCGTAAAGTGACATTGGAAATTTTCTGTGTCGACTCGCCTGTGAAGAGTGTCGTCCATGTCGATGACTACTGTCTACCAGAGCCCGAATCCAATGGCTTACATTGTTGCCGAAGATATCTTGCTCAGTTTGAGTTGTAGCGAATTTTGTTCACTGCAGCGGCCGCTGGCGCAAGAACGTATCTTGGGGCAGAGAACACGATTTACTGGCTCCAAAGTCCAACTAATATACGCTTCGGACACAACTTGGGCTTCTTTTTTGCCTAATTCTGGCCTGTAACTCGGTCCAAGGGTTTCTTCCTCCTTGTGAGTGCCAATATCCTTGTGATGATTGCTCTCTCTGACAAGCGACTAAGCCAAATGTCCCCCTTGCTCCAATTGTCTTCTCCATATAACAGTCAATGCAACTTTTCAGCTAGTTGAGGGAGGCCTATTCTACTCTACTTTCTCTCATGTCTCCCATTGGAGACTTCCTCAGAGAGGAGATCAAGGGACCAGGAACCTTCGGCTGTAAGAACGGCCAAGGCTGCCACTTCGAAGAACCCGCCATGAACGCTTTCATCAACAGCGTCTTTGGCGACTCATATATCACTCTCGAATGTGAAGGAGGCGAATGCCTATTATGGTTATGTGGTACGTCCTTACTCACCCTTTCTACTCCCTCCTTATCTTTGTCCACAGCGGCCTCCCAAACCTGATAATGCCCAATGGGTCTCAGTGCTGCCAGCACCGGCTTGGTGGTTGCGTTAACCTTCTTGCGTGAGTTCCCTTTGCTCCCCATCTCCGTCCCTTCTCTCACACGAGCTGCAGTGCTCTGGCCGCGCCGGAAAAGGCGGTGATTTTGACTACCAGAGAACGAAGCCACTAAATTGATGATGGAACACGTTCCCGCAGAGCACTTTGAGTCTTTGACGGTGTATGAGACGGTATTGTATAGTGCTCTCTTGAGGTTCATCAGGAAAACGGTAAGTTCCACTCTGGTCACTCCAGCTCTGATCTGATCACTCCCGCCCACTCTCGCTCCGATCTGATCACTTTCGCCCACTCTCGCTCTGAAGTTGGTGGGCTCTTATCACTCTCGCTCCAACTCCTCAGATTTACACTGGACAGCTCCACGCCACCTTTGCTCACCACCTTAATACTTAGAACACCAGTAGTACTTATTGAATATTGACTCATAATACAAGTATAGGCCCTAGGGTGCTATTTCGTAGTCGATATACTATATTACTCAAGGCTTGTTCACATAGAAGGACTGTCAGATGGACCATGTTCACGTGGAATGGTGGAATGTCCAGCTATTCCAACGAGACTGTCACCTGGCTGTTCTTTGTTGGCCCGAACATAATGCTGATAACTCGCCGCCTACGAAAATCGGGATGGAATCTGTTAGCGCTAACGTATCTAGCATAGCGCAGACAGTGCGTTGTAACCCTTCTTCGAGGCAGCCGGCTGGAGATGGGATGTCGCTTCAACAGGAGAGTCGTTGTCGTCAATGAGAAGCTTGAGTTGAGGAGGCTTTTGGGCAGCGGTCTTATTGGGAACCGTCTGGGTCGAGACAGAACACGGTCTTTTTGCAGTTAAATCGTATGGAAGTGGAGATGAGGGCGAAGTTGATCCAGGAGGAGAAAGCGGAGACCTGAAGCTCCAGGTTCCCATCTACGCTTGACTGTACGAGCAAGTGAGTATAGAGTTATAGTCATGATTAACACACAAAGCTCACGTACGTCACAGTGTACCAGAATGCCAGCGCCCTCTTCAGTTTCTGCTCGTCGCCCTCTGCACCTTCCTTCGCAAGCTCAGTGATCGAAGATGTATGTCAGCGTTGGTGTTGGGAGGCGGACGGGGAGGAGTCTTCGATAGCTTCTCTGTCTTCCAAGCTTCTGCAAACAGGAGTATCAGCGGAGTCGACTGCTGGTTCTTCTGTTTTATCCACATCAGAAGTCTTCGTAGTGGAAGGTATGTGATGCAAAGGGCATGATGAACAAGTTGTGGCGCTTGATCAGGTGTGTGGGTGGAAGAAGCAGCATTTGTCGAAGCGGTGTAAGGCTAGGATTATTCGTCGGTATGTCGTCCAAGTCCGATATTCCATATTTAGTCATGCTTACTAATTATGCCATCCTTATCTATATAGCGACTGGCTTATTTTCTTCTTTTTAAGTGTGGTCCCTAATCCTTTGCAAATCGTGATAATTACTCTGATCAAACTCATTTCACTTTGTGCTGCCTCAACCTTTCTTCACAATCCTTTCCCGCCATTTCCGATCTTTGGCTCATGGTGCGGATTTTTCGTCATGCGTGTGCGATTATGCGCATACAGTGACTATTCTCCCTTTTCCGCAGGATGACGACACGAGAACACACAAGGTGCGATATGAAAGTGATAAGGTCTGTAATTGGCATAGAAACGAGCCGTGGAGAGTCAAAGGGTGGGACGAGTGGAATCGAGCATCGGGTCACTGGTTACCTTTCGCTATTTCTCAAACGAGTTTTTGCAGACTTATGTGTCCGTTAGAACAACGGGCATCGGCTTCAATGCGGAAATGTTTTACCCCAAGAAACAAAGTCGAAGACTGCCGCAAAACCGTGGACCGGAAATGGGCTGGACGGTCCTCCAGCGTACGTCGCTAGTTTCTCTTATTGTTTGCAGCTGCTGGAAAAGCTGTGGAAACACATGCTGTGGTATAGGAAACCAGAAGACGCTGATGAGGTTCCCGTTCGAGACCGGACCGCGACCAACTTAATCGCCGCCGCTTCCCTGGCAAGGAAATTTGACATAACCACACCTCCTGACTGAGACGAACGGACAAAGCATGAAGATCAGGGACAGCTTGTAAGTTTGTTGGTTGCTGTCTCTGTTTTCCGCTGATTTCTTCTGTTAGACTGTTGCTAATGCAATGCATACCCATTTTTATACCTGTCAGGAATAATCCTCATCGGTACTCCTTATCTCGACAAATTTGTGTCATTAACGGTGTAACGCTCCATGCCCGCTCAGTTGTCCTCAAGACACTCCAAATGCTGCCATAACTAGATGTATTTCAGTCGCTTCTTTGTCACACAGCTCGCCGTAACAATAAATCAATTTTTCGTTGTCTAATTAATGTGAAGAATTAAGTATGCAATCTAAAGCAAGACTACACTTTACAAGGTGCTTTGAGAGCCGACGGTCTGCTCTCAAAGAGGTTGAACCACTCTCCAAGCGTTTTGACGCTGCGCAGATAAGTGGTTCGACCACTTTCCAAAGCGGACCGCTCTGACCGCTCTGACCACTTTCCAAAGTGGCTAGAGTGGCCAGAGCGGATGTTGCCGTTTTCCTGATGTTGCCGAGAGATATGAGCATCGATACAAAGAAGTTTAGAGCGCTGGAGACTTTGAACGAGTTGGTCATTTTGAACATTAAGGACAGCAGAATTGGCGACAGCGGTGCGTAGATGCTCAGGTCTGGGTGCCTTTAATGTGTTCGACGTCATCGAAAACTAGTTGGTGTCTCTCACCCGTGATATTCTCTGTTATGTGGTTTTGTTTAAGTGCGACTAGGCAAGATCGCCGTGTACAGCTTTCTCAGGAGAGGGATATTATCTGGCACATCGGCCTCCCGAACTCAAGGAGCTACAGAGTCGCCTTGACAAGGGTTAGTGGTCTCAAACACCTACTTTTTTGTGTAACTGATTCGAACGACAACCAATATAGATTCAAGAGCTGTCAAAGTCTCGGGAGAACCTTGGCGATGCCGACACGAGCAAGAAACACCTGGAGGAACAGATTTCGGACCTTACCGAGCAAATTCATGGTAGCGAAGGGAAACTTGCTGTTTATGAGTGCCGACCTAGTGCAACGAGTGGTACCTCGCAGGCTACTGAACAAGGCATCAGTCGTGAGCGGCGGGCAGCAGTTGGAGTCTGAAGTTGAGGTAATGTTCACAACACATGTTTCACTGGAGATAGCGCTAAACGTCTTATTTAATAAGATCAGCGCTCAATGTGAAGACCATAGGAGGGTGAAGATATCATATATGAAAGGCAGCCTCACTCCAGTAAATCAGTGATAGTCCATGGCCCGACTCCATTCCATATGAGTCATACCTTGCATACTAGCTCCGGCGTTCTTTTTGATCGTGTTCGATAAATGCGTTTTCCAAAGTCCCACCCCAAGCACATTGGTACTTGACCAGTCAACAAGGTTGAAGTAAAAGTCATCTGCAAGTTCAAACGTGACTTCAGTAGTATCCAGTACTACTCTATACGGCATCTTGAAAACACTTCAAAGTTGCCTTCTGTAACTTTCGAGGAGTTGTCTAATTTCAGTGCACACGGCGCTCATGGCATATGCGTCGTCTTGGAGCGTCCAGCCCTCTTTGCATCGCAGGATTTAATGCAGACGGTGACTTGCGACTCGTGAGTTGTATCATGTGAGCGAAAAGCTGCCAACTTGAACGTGTCGGCGTAGACTGTAGTTGGTGAAAATGAAGTTTACATTGCCTGATATGAAGAAGCTGACCGATAGGGAGGAGTTACTTCAGCATGGAAGACGGTTTTGAATATATGGTTGGCTTGTTCTAAGACTCGACATTGTCAGCCATATGTGGTATCATGATTGTATTACATACCTTCGAGTGGGCACGAATCTGACAGTATAATCCTGTTCTTGGGGCCCTCCGAGGCCATAACTTGAAGGTGGCAGGACATGCGTATTCGGAGTATCGCGATATCCGAGAGATCGTTCAATGTCACGATGGACTGGAACAGCCTCAGACACGGTAATGCAGTCGTCCGCCGTTCAAAGCAAGCTTGGGAGGTAAAGGGAGACTGCACTTTCAAAGTCAACACAAGCATCAGACAGCAGGGTACATTTTGAAGGTGATGTTTTTTGAAGAGACGGCCGGGACGATGGCCTGGATCCAATTGTGGCAGCAACTGACGAGCCTTAGTCAACACCATAGTTCATAAGAGGGACGAGAGGATTGGAATCCTTCGAGTCGTTGAGAATAGACAAAAGATTTTCCAACAAAAATGAAACTCAGAGATAAACGACCCGTGGTTGACTTCATCCCATATCCTGCCCCTAATAAAGTTATTATACTAGATTCATAACTAGCCTAGCTAGCGACGCCCTACATTCTGCTTTGTCAACTAGGTGGATGCCGAAGCATAAGACAATTCAGAAGACGTAGACGCAGCTGCTCCGTTACTGCTACCAGCGCTGTTTAACCCACTACTTCCAATTGACGTACATTGGCGGATAGGGCCCACCACCACTTGCATTGTATATAGCCCAGCACTTTTTCTTCAGCAACCGCTAGTATGCGTTATCCACTCCCGCTACCGGCAGCAGCGGGAGGAGGTAGCAGGTCCGTTCTGAACAGCCTCGGAGAAGGGGCCGAATCAGAGTTGCTGCGTGGAGGAGTCTGCGAAGAAGTTACAGCTTGCCAGCTGTTTGCAGCAGCAGCACCTGCTTGTGCTTCGAATCGCCTACCAAGCGCTTCCTTCTCTGCTGCTGAACTCGTATAAGACGAACGGCCACTAGAAAAGGGGGAGGTGGGAGGAGGTAAGATTGCTGCTGATGTTTGCCTGTTTAGAGTCTGAGCTGCTGGAACATGCACAGTGGAGGCAGTATTTTGACGCAAGACAACAGTGGCATCTTGAGCTTCGTAAGCCGTTATCAAACGTTCCTTCTCCGACAGCTGATGTGGTGCCGTCAAAGGCGGGCCAGTTTCGAATGGTAGCGGGAGGGATACGCTGGTGTAGCAGAAGCTGCTGGTGGTCCAGGAGGATACAATGAACCATTTGGCACGTGGCTTGATGTACCAGCCTCTGATTCTTGTTCATAATGATATTCCACATTATGCACGCGGACTCGAGCTGCAGCGTAACCTTGAGTTTTGGCGACGGCCGCTTGGGCGTTTCTGAAATAGCCTGAGCTTCTCTTCCTCTGCAATTGGCCAAGAGGCTGCGTTGCTGCTGCTGGCAGGCTTTGATTGCGGTGCCCC